>LBNU01023276.1:112446-127720 GCA_014162995.1 Artemisia annua
TTTTTTTTATTAAATAAAAATATAAAAATAGTTTTTAATTCATAATAAATAAATAAAAAGTCAAAAAAATATTTTTCTTTTTTTTCTCAAAATTCTTTTTAGTTGTTTAAAGTTTTTAGAAAATTGTTTCACATTTTTAGGATCATTTTTAAATAAAAGTCGCGTTTTATTTTGTACGTTACGTTTTTATATTTCACGTTTGCATTTCCGTTTTCAGATTTTAGATCTTTGTGCATATATAGCTTGTACTCTGTGCTTAATTTGATATATCTTTGTACAATTTGAATTTCATTTCCTCTATTTTCACTTTACACCTTTCACAAACACGGTTTATCAATCACGATAAACAATTTTCCATTTAACCTTCACTGAGACACGACCCGAGTAATTTCTTATTCGTTGAGAAATTACTTGGTTATTATATACTATACTATTCACGACACATCAGCAAGCTTCTCGAGATCTCTCGAGAGGTAAAACGTAGTGCGTGTTGCAATCCACGCGCATCAGAAAGTAAGAAAAATAGTTAGCAGAAATTGTAAATATAACCGTGGCATCGACCTTGTATTTGATTCTTGAGCGTGTCTCCTTATAATGTTATTGGGCCAAAGGTTTTTTGATCACATGGGTATACACATAAATCAAATTTATTTTAAATTTTTTTGTTTATTATATGGATATATAAGAATTTACCCGTGAAAATTATGATATAAGTACAACAAATAAGTATGAGTTTTTCATTATGTGTTAATATCAATTAATATTTTGTAAAAATTTTATTGGATGAAAGATTTAACTTTGTTTAGCTGACATAGATGTTAATGTTGAGGTTAATGTTGTTGTTTAACTTTAACTATTGATATCATGTTGTACAAAAATGCGAGTTTAGTAGCACATAATGAGCGTTGATGGAGTTAAAATATATTCCGTAAAGTTTTTAAAAATGTTTTTCCGGATATCCGTATATAAACTTTAAATAATAATTACATGAGTCGTCATAAGTATAATCGCGTATATTTACTTTCATATCACAATAACTCATACTTACCATTTGATATTTATATTATTGTTAATAATAATTTAACTGTGCTTAATATTCAAACCCGTGTACGTATAGATTAAACTTTTAAATAGGATAACATGAGTTCTTATTTATATTTAACGTACATAGTAAAAAGATATTTTAACGGATGAAAGTTTAAAACTAATATTTATTTCAAAAGTATTTAACGTATACTAAAACTAATTCGTACATTTATAAAATTTTGTAAGTTTAATTGATGGAAGTCTCAAACCAATACTAATACTCATGTAATTGGAAACAAAGTTCATATTATAAAGTGTAGGAGATATAAAGTGTAAGGGGTTATTTGTTTATTATCTAAAGTTATAAAAAAAACATGGAGATTTATAATTTTACACTTAACTCTATATAATATATTTAAAATTCAACCACTAATGTTTACCTCCTCCTTTTTTATGTTTTTATTTTCATAAATTTGACACCTATATTTTTATGTGTTTTTTTCCCTTAATCATATTCTCCACCAAATTTATTAAAGTTTGACCAAAATCAATTCAATTTTGACTTTTTAATGGCCAATCATATTGCTCGATTTCGCATATGTGTCAAAATCAAGCATTCCTATTGGTCCAATTCTTTTCCACTAAGATTGTTTTGTCAAAAAAACTCCGAAATGATGTAATTCTTTTATTATATAAAAGATAATAATTTATTATATAAAAAGATAATAATAAGGTGGACAGTTATTTAAAAACGGATGAAGCGGGGTTAATTTTGTTAAAATAAGAACATTAGAACTTCCTTTTTACCTTGCGTACGATTTACCTCGCGTAAGATTTACATGTTCATAAAAAGTAAAAAGCCTATAAAAGCGGTTATACTTCCATTGTGTGTATCATCTATTGTTCGACTACTATAATCAAACATGACGAACAAGGGAACTAAACGAAAGGCAGAACTCGAATCTATTGATTTTTCACAGGTTCCATACTTCATATTCCAGGATCGTCTATAATCAAACAAGCATCATGTATGCATCATCATCAAGAACAAGATAATAACAAGAGAATGGGTTGAACCCTTTAAATGAATCTGATATATTGATAACGAAGGGTTGAATGTTTACAAATGATCCTAAGCCTATATATACTGAATGAAATGTTGCCTCCAAAAGACATGTCGTTTCATCATTAACCGTTGCAACCCTAAACTAAACGTTGCATACTAAATACCTATCTATAACTGCCTGCGAATGGGCCTGTTGAGTTAACAGATTTCGACCCATTATGCAGACTACTAATTTGACCCAATACTAAATACAACATACGATTTACATATTAACTAAAAGTCTTAAAACTTAAACACATAAACATTAAACTAATTTACAACAGCCCTTAAACACGGATTGATGAATTATCATCCAACATTCCTCCCTAATTTATTAATCCGTGTCTTCAACATCTTCATGTCTTCAACTTGATCTTTGATGACTTCATACAATCTTCATTCTTAACAGCATATGTCATCACTTCTATTCTTCTTTCTTCAATCTGTTTTTCTTATTCTTTCTTGAATCATCATTCTGTGTTGCTGCTGATGTCCTGACTTCATTCTTCACTTTCATTCTTCACTTCTCTTGAATCTCTTTTGGTTTTCTTTATCTTATCTCCAAATTTGATCCCTGATCAAATTTCTTCTTTCTCTTTAATTTCTTCTTTCTCTTTAATTCCTTCTTTGTTCCACACCGTATTTCTTCCAACAACCTTCAATACCTAGCGGTATCCTTCTATGAACGAGTGATCAATTCGTCCTTGTTCTGTTCGTTGTTGTTCTTGTATTGCTAACGCTCCTAAACAATCTTGATTGTTTATAACCGGTATTCTTTTCAAAATCTACCCAAGCAACGCCTTCTTCCAAGCTTTTCTGCGCTTCTTCTTTTCCTTTTTTTACCGAAAGCAACCTTGTTGCTTTTATTCCTTTTCCTTCTTAATACCCAACGGTATTAATCCAACGTCTAAACAAAATGGTTTTTGTTTGTCGTTCTGCTGTTGCTTGTCTCCTTACTATGCGTTGTACCACAATACTCTTCTTTCTATGTGTTGATTGAAACAATCCGTGCCCTTGACAACTTTATTTGTCTCGGCTTTTGAATCTTGAGTGATGATCAAAATCATGAATTGTTGTGTTGTTTGATTCCTTGTCGCTCTGATACCATATTGATTTTTCACAGGTTCCATACTTCATATTCCAGGATCGTCTATAGTCAAACAAGCATCATGTATGCATCATCATCAAGAACAAGATAATAACAAGAGAATGGGTTGAACCCTTTAAATGAATCTGATATATTGATAACGAAGGGTTGAATGTTTACAAATGATCCTAAGCCTATATATACTGAATGAAATGTTGCCTCCAAAAGACATGTCGTTTCATCATTAACCGTTGCAACCCTAAACTAAACGTTGCATACTAAATACCTATCTATAACTGCCTGCGAATGGGCCTGTTGAGTTAACAGATTTCGACCCATTATGCAGACTACTAATTTGACCCAATACTAAATACAACATACGATTTACATATTAACTAAAAGTCTTAAAACTTAAACACATAAACATTAAACTAATTTACAACAGCCCTTAAACACGGATTGATGAATTATCATCCAACAGAATCTACTAAAGTCGTTCGTCGCAAAACAACACTTTCCAAACCTCAATCAGAGCCCGAGTTTTTTGGCGATCAACGTGAACTGGTATAAACATGTACATATACATATGCTTCTAATGTCCATTAGGTGTATTCTCGTTTCCGCTGTATGGGCTAGAGTTTTTCTTAGTTATATTTTAATAAATCGAGGATATCGTTTTTTCAGGAGGATTTATGGAAGCATGCCTACCCGGTTGGGTAGAGGTATATAATGTAGCTAGCACCATTTATGTTAAAATCCTTTTGTATTAGTTTTGTTACGGTTGCTCCAAAAGCGGGCTTATTGATGTTTTCGTGACAGTTGGACAGGCTTGATAAGCTTTATGAGTACAATTGGAACTTCTCTAATCTTGAAGTGAGTTACTTGGCTAAAATTTCATGTCTATATTGTTTCGAGTAAAAATAAGAACAATTTTCTAAGATAGTTTATTTAATCGTTCAGGAAGCTTTTGATGAGGGCGGTGTGTTACATGGGGAGAAAGTTTATCTCTTTGTTTGTACGGAGTGTAAGTTGTATATTAGAACTCTGATTCTTATTAGATTCTAAAAGCATGATTTCATACTGAAATTGTGGAGTCTTGACTTGATATCTTTAACTTTATGCCGCTTCTTTGAAGTTTGAAGTTCTTGGTCACATACAACTTCCTCGTGACATTATTTTTCCTTGTTGCAGCACCAAGGGAACACGCAGCCTTAATACCCATAGTGATTGCGGTAAGTAGAATAAACTTCTGTCTTTATGTTTAAGATTTGTTTATATATGTAGAGAAATTTTGGCACATTCAAGATCTCCAATGTAAATGTTCAAAATAATTATAGTTAAGAACATTTTTGCCAATGTCCTCTTGTTGATTGAGCAGGTTGTATCTCCGTTTCCACCTTCTGATAAGATTGGACTAATCTCTGTACAAAGGGAGTCGGAGTCTAGAAAAGTTGTTGACATGAAGCAGATGAAAATGGATTGGGTTCCATATGTTCCATTAGGAAAACGGTATTGATTTTGTTTTTTATGTTACAGGTTCCCGTTAATGTTACTAGGTAATTGGTACTTACATTGACGTGAATCTTATTATTACAGGAGTGCTTTAGTAGAAAGACTAAAATCTCAAATCTTTGTGCTAAACTGTGTCCAAAGAAGGTATTAACACTCATAACATATTCGTTTTCATGCTCTTGTGTTTATAAACACATTTTGCTAAATCCATATGGACATGATTAAATGCATAAGGTATTCATGCTAATTCAAATGAAAATTGGAATGTAAAAATCTCATTTATCTTATTTTGACCCAGGGCTGGTTTAAAATGTTTGAAGGATGAACGTGTCGCAGAGTTTACTTACTGCATACCATGTAAGTATATATTCATTTTGGGTTTCAATCCTTTGTTTTGCCTTTTGAATGTATAAAATTGGTCTTTTTAGTTTATTAAGGATTATGCTTGTAATTTTGTTGCAATGTCATCTATATACTTGCTAAAAGGCAGAAAAACCACTAAAATGTGTCATATTGAGTGATCTAACAAATAAGTGTAAAAGCAATTGGTAATGTTTATGAGTAACCTTGGCTTCATCCTAGCTCTTGCAAAGTTGAGAAGCTGTGGTGTGCCATGGTCTTGTTATTTAAGCGAGAGTTAGTGTTCTTTGTTATTGTCATCACTAGGATGATGTGTTTTCTAATTGTGCTAATGAAGCCTAGCTAGTCACTGAAACACCTTTTTTCGTAGTTACATTGAAGAACATGTAATGTTGGAAATTGCTCAATAATACCAGTAATAGAACTCTCCACATGAATTTATATCATTGCTTAGAAGGTGGCAGTTTCTACCCATGTATTTAGAATGGGTCGATTTGGCTTGTGTTTTTATCTCATACTGGTCAAGTGGGCTAGATTAAATTACAAGCTAAAAGTGAGCTAGTCAAATGAGTTAAAAGGCTAATTCAATGTACAATATTGTTTTGATGATAATGCTTTCTAATGAATGCATTAATCAAGTTGAAAAAAACTCAAAAAAGGGTTAGTATTTGCGGCTCAATACTCCATGACATGTATAAAAAAAAAATACCCAACTCGCCCATCTTACCACTTCAAACTGTTACCTACTTGAGTGCAAAATCTTTTATGCAATTTTCTTCTCAGACCTTTGAGTCATGCCTTTTAGTTTCATATCTTTTTTGGAACCGGTTTATCCCCTAACACCAAATTTTGTTTCAGTACGTTTTACTAAACTTTCTGTCTTTAGTGATCAAATGTGCATATAAATTTCTTCTTAGTTTGTATGGCCATTTAACTGATTACGCTGGATCAATTGTTTATATTCTGCAGATTTTTATAACCCTTTTGAGGAAGACGAGACAGAAGAGAGTACTGTTGTGGAATTCCTCTATCCAGTGGAACCGCCTGTAAGTCACTTTTTAAACTTGCCATGCATATAACTTTTGTAATCAGCGAGTATATACCGTAACTTATCCATACAACAACTTTTTGACTCGGGTTAGCACTGATTTGCTTTATCAATTTTCGTTGAAATTTCATAGGTTTACTGTGAATTTGATTGGGAGTTTGACAAGGTTGAGGTAAGCCATAAGCCCATGATCCTCTATTTTTCGGTTTTTCTTATGTGTTTTTAAAGTGTGTAGACCAAATAGAAAAAAAAAAAATGGTGTTCGCAGCTGTCCTTGTTTTTAGAAAATTGATATATTTTAAAAAATGGAACTGGTTTGCAAGTTTATTTGTAGCCAGTAAAGGAGGTTGAGATTGTATCACGATAATACTTTGAATCTATTATAGGAATTTACCAATAATCTCATTGCTGCGGAGGAGTTATCAGAAGATCAGAAGGATGCCTTCAAGGTACAATAAAACTAAATCAAATCGTCGGACCTATTCCCTCGATATATACTAAATAATTGTTTTTATACAGGAATTTCTGAAGGAAAATGTCCGAGAAAGAAAGAGAGCTAATCAGATTTGGTTTATATGCCTACTTGAGCATAGTCTTAGTTTTGTATTTTTGATATCATGTAGGCTAGGCAGAAGCGTAAACAAGCTCTAGAGGAACTGAGTCAAGAGAAATTGGACGCAATTAATAACACGAGGTTTTACAAATTTTATCCCCTTGAGGCACCCGATAATACAGTTATGCCAAAGGTTTGATTAATTTTCATTCATCATAATAAGCTGCTTTACCTATTTACTATTAGATTTTGATCATCTGACATACCATATGTGTTTTTGTTGCAGAGTTCATATATAAATAGGTATTATGGGAAGGCGCATAAAGTACTCTGAATGGAATCCGTGATGTGGGTGGTTGAAGTGACTAAGAAAATAGTGATAGCTGCTGTTTGCGTACAGTCTTAGATGACTTCACATATGTCTAGCTGTAGGAACTTTGTTCAAGTTTCAAATATTTGATCATCCAAATTCGCTAGTTCAGCATTTAAACCAAGCAGAGGTGATCATTTCATCATATAGAATTGAACGTAATACGTTATTGAAATGTTATATATCCTCCTAGAAGTTATATTTCACTCGAGTACTTCAAAAAATAGTAAACACTTTTGCAAACGTCAATATGTTTGTTCTGCCAATTGTTCATCACGAGGGTGATAAATTTGCGCCTTAACTTGTAGATTTGTATTTCTTAATTCATTTTATAGCAATAATCACAAGAAAGCAAATAACTCTACAATGCGTCAACCTTTATCGGTTAACTTGACTTACTGACCGAAACACAATGGTGACAGTAGTCATTTGTAATTTGCAGCCTTAAAAAAAATTTAAAAAAAAAAAATTAGTTTTTGCCCTGTCAATAATAAGTTTCTGGCTCAGCCCTTGACCAACGGCGTCATTAACCCGCTACTTAACACACATGATTTGTCCATATTGACTAATTTATACCTGGTTACAGTTTTAGCAACATTTTTAGTGAAAATATTATATCCAAAATTTATTCGTTCTAAGAGTTTTGTATAGCGGGGTCTTGGCCGGAATAGCACGGTCTAACCTTATATGCCCGTAGCCGGGCTAACCGGGTCTAACTGGATATGACCGGGTCTTGGCCGGAACTAATCAGATATGACCGGGTCTTGGCCGGAACTAATCAGATATGACCGGGTCTTGGCCGGGTCTAACCAGATATGACCGGGTTAACCGGGTCTTGGCCGGAAATAACCGGATATGACCAGGTCTTGGCCGGGTCAACACGTAAATCCGTTTTTGTATCAAGCTTTACAAAAATAAATTGTCTAGCAAAGTTTCGGGATCAACTGATATTTGCATATGAAGTTTGACCACAACTTTGCTATATGTGAATTTGGAACTCGTAACGCTACCACTTGTTACTGACTTGGTAAATCGTATTGTGCGTTATATTTCTTACCACAAACTAGGATATAACTACATCTTATGACTTTGAAAAGTAATTACTATCCAGATACGCAAAATTATATAATCTAATATTTGTAAATCAAATTTTGGTGTACTTTTTAAGAAACAAAAAGATGTTAATATAAAAAGTTAAGAACTTGTACAAATTCAGGTCTTACAACCCTCAAGGATGTTCGGTTTTCACTTTATATATGAACATCATATCCTTAATCATTATACAACCTAAACATAAACACATTGTGCACATATACGCAGTAGTATATTATATAAGCAAAGCACATTTCTTTTCTTCAACCTATGTGGAACGTAAAGTTGCATGGTCTTATAGAAAAAAGTTAATAAGGTACCTAATTTAAAAGAGTGTTCACCCGTTTAAAGAACGGGACAAGTAATTTGCGAAGTTCCTTTTTTCGGAATCGACTGATCTTTGCACATGAAAGTTGACCACAATATCGCTACATGTGAAATCTGAACTCGTAATGTTATCACTTGTCACTAACTAAGATATATCATATTGACCATTATCTTTCTTAAATAGGTACCAACATCGCATATGTTTCAAAAGTGATTACTAACTATCTAGGTACCCAAAAATATGTACTATAATATTTGCAAATTAAATTTTGAAGTAAATGTTAAGAAAACAAAAAGTTAATATAAATATAAAAAGTTGAGAACTTCTATAAATTTCGCTTATACTCAGCGTGATGAAGTTCAATTTTCCCTTTGTATATGAACTTCATTCACTACAGTATATCGCGAAACATAATATTATTCTAAACACATGTAATCAAAATGCATAGTAGTATATAACTAAAGAATTTTTCATTTCTTCTACCGATGTGGGATGTAATAACTTTTCTCCTAGAAGAAGTTAATAAGCACCCAACCTGTTTCATAAAATTAGCAATATATTATATACCGTACAAGAGCTCCAATGTGATGGCTCAAACGATGACCCCTTTTAGGTGGTAATTAAATCATGTCTACTCATCAAAACACCTCATTTCACTCGCACACTCAAAAAACCCCTCGCTCATAACTTATGCCAAAACACTTTTGTTGAGACCCACCAACACAAAAACTCAACTAAAACAAAAAAAACAAAAAACCGTCTCTTGGCTCAAGCCAAAGAATTGGCGAATGGTTTGGCGCATTGGGGCGGTGTCATGGCTTGGGTTTGGCTTGGTTCCACATTAGATAACGTGTGTGTGCAAGCCATGATATCCATCAATCTAAGTATTTAAGCTTAATCTTACTGATTCCAACTTCCACATGTGTTTATCTGAATAAGTAAACAACCATTAAGAGCACCGTCAATGGAGGTTTATAGGAGTATAGTGACTTAGCTCCTACGTGACGTTTGTATGTATAAACCTTCATTGTTTGGCTTGTTTTATAAAACTTTCTAAATATTATACCCTAAACTTTCTACGCTACTTAAGAGTTAACACACGTGATTTGCCCATATTGACTAATTTATACCTGTTCACACTTTTAGCAAATATTTTTAGTGAACATATTATATCCAGAATTTAATCGTTCTAAGAGTTTTGTAAAATCTTAATAACCGACAATGTTGTTCGACTTACATGTTACGTTCTTAAAAAAAAGTCAATGTTCAAAATGACTTAAAATGATGCACAACCCATTTCAAAGAATGTAGTCATTATTATATCGCTTAGCTTCTTTTTAATTCAATGTAGTTTACATGCTCTACAATGTGTATTTCATCGATTCATAAAACGGAACTTTGATAAGGAAAACGGATTTCATTAAGTAACTGGTTGGGAATATAAAACTTGTATCGACCAAACACTAATGAAAAAATGTTACATGTATGTTAATATAATCATATGCGTAGTTCCTATTGAAAATGATATGTTCATTTCGTCAAGTCCTTGAAGAATTTGATAACTGGTATTGCTGATATTGGTATGCTTCAAAGATAATACGTAATTGTTCATGAAGGTTGAATACAATATTGCTACATGTGAAATCTGGACTCGTAATGTTACCACTTCTCACTAACCAGGATATATCGTATTGACTATTATCTTTTTTAAATGGGTACCTACATGGTCTAACTTTCAAATGTGATTATTATCTAGGTACTCAGAAATATGTACTTTAATATTTGTAAATCAAATTTTTAAACAAGTGTTACGAAAAGAAAAAGTTAACATAAATATAAAAAAATTTAGAACTTCTACAAATTTCGCCATTGCTACGGTAGATGAAGTTCAATTTTCGATTTGTATGAACATCATTCACTAAACATATAGCGAAATATAATATTATTCTAAACACATATTATCAATATGCATAGTAGTATATAACCGAAGAACATTTCATTTCTTCTACCTATGTGGGATGTATATTATTAACTTTTCTCTTAGAAAAAGTTAATAAGGCCCTACATGTTTCGTAAAATTTTAGTAATCTATTATATACCATTTAAAAGCTCCAGGTGTTGGGGCTTAAGAGATGACTCCTTTTAAGTGTCACATCATGTCAACTCATCAAAACATCTCTTTTCACTCACATACTCAAAAACCCCCTCGTACAAAACTCATGCCAAAACACCATTTTGAGAACCACCATACCCAATTATTAAAAAAAATATATAAAATAAAATAAAAATGCGTCGTCTCTTGGCTCAAGCTAAGTAATTGGCGAATGGTTTATTCCGGCTTGGTGCCACGTTGAATGGTGTGTGTGTATGCAAGCCATGATACCCAGCAATCTAAGAGCAGGAACAATGGTAACGTGAGTTACCAAGTTATACGCGAATAACGCACATTAGTGGGTGTGTTACCATTGCAGGGGCCACGTTAACGCAGCGTTAACGTGGGACGTTAAACCACTAAAGCTGCATTAAGTGGCCTAAGGTAAAAAAAAAAAAAAAAAAAAAAAAAAAAAAAAAAAAAAAAAATCACTTCTCCCCTAAATGAAGGAGTGTTTTTGTAAATTGTTGTTGAGTTATGGTTGAGTTATTGTTGTGGGTGTTGAGTTATTGTGTTGAGTTATTGTGTTAAAGCTGACGTGGCGCTGAGTTATTAGATAACTCAAGTTACCATTGGGAGTGCTCTAAGTATTTAAGCTCAAGCTTTGCGGTTCCAACTTCCACGTGTATTTATCAAAATAAGTAAACAACCATTAAGAGCACCACCAATGGAAGACGACTCGGCTCCAATCTGACATTCGTATGTATAAACCTTCATTGTTTGGTTTATTTTATAGATGGGAGAGGTTGAAGTTCTTGCAGATGGACCTCAAAGAGTGAAATATATTCGTGTGATAAATGTGAAAGTATTTACCGTCGTGGCAATTTATATCTATACATTCTACAATGTGTATAAGTCGAATGATCTCCAAGATATTTGTTCATCGATTTATAACACTTGTTTATTGTATTACATGCATATTGTAAAATGGAACTTTGATAAGATCAGAAAAAGGATTTCATTAAGTAACGGGTTGGGAGTATAAAACTTGTATCGACTAAACACTAATGAAAAAACGTTACATTATATTCATATAATCATATGCGTAGTTCGTGTTGAAAAGAATCTATTCATTTCGTCAAGTCCTTAAAGAATTTGATAACCCGTATTGCTGATTGGTATGCTTCAAAGATAAACTTCGGACGTATGCACAGGTCTATTGACTCAATTTAGAACGTGACAAGTGTTTTGCAAAGTACCAGATTCGACTGATCTTTGCATATGAAGGTTCATCACAATGTTGCTACCTGTGAAATCTCAACTCATAATGTTACCACTTGTCACTAACTAGATTATATCGAATTGACCATTATCTTTCTTAAATAGGTACCTACATCGTCTACTTTCAAAAG
This sequence comes from Artemisia annua, assembly GCA_014162995.1. NCBI lineage: Eukaryota > Viridiplantae > Streptophyta > Magnoliopsida > Asterales > Asteraceae > Artemisia > Artemisia annua. The sequence goes on from LBNU01023276.1 coordinate 124,432, forward strand.
CGATTACCAACTATCTACTTACTCAGAAATATGTACTCTAATATATTGTAAATCAAATTTTGAAGTAAGTGTTCATAAAAGAAAAAGTTAACATATATATAAAAAAATTGAGAACTTCTACCAATCTCGCAATGAACTTAGAAGTAAAGTTCAATTTTTGCTTTGTATATGAACTTTATTCACTAACCATATAGCGAACATAGTATTATTCTAAACATGTATTGTTGATATGCGTCGTAGTATATAACCAAAGAACATTTTATTTCTTCAACCTATNTGTTTTGCAAAGTACCAGATTCGACTGATCTTTGCATATGAAGGTTCATCACAATGTTGCTACCTGTGAAATCTCAACTCATAATGTTACCACTTGTCACTAACTAGATTATATCGAATTGACCATTATCTTTCTTAAATAGGTACCTACATCGTCTACTTTCAAAAGCGATTACCAACTATCTACTTACTCAGAAATATGTACTCTAATATATTGTAAATCAAATTTTGAAGTAAGTGTTCATAAAAGAAAAAGTTAACATATATATAAAAAAATTGAGAACTTCTACCAATCTCGCAATGAACTTAGAAGTAAAGTTCAATTTTTGCTTTGTATATGAACTTTATTCACTAACCATATAGCGAACATAGTATTATTCTAAACATGTATTGTTGATATGCGTCGTAGTATATAACCAAAGAACATTTTATTTCTTCAACCTATGTGGGATGTAATATTCTCTTAGAAAAAATTAATACAGTCAATACATGTTTCGTAAAATTTTAGTAGGCTATTATATACCATTTAAGTATTTAAGCTTAAGCTTTGCACGCGGTTCCAACTCCCACGTGTATTTATATGAATACGTAAACAGCCATTAAGAGCGCCTCTAGTAGAGGTTTATAGTGACTTGGTTCCTATGTGGCGTTCGTAGGTATAAACCACCATTGTTTGGCTTGGTTTATAGAGAGGGCATAAGCTGAAGTCCATGCACATGGACATCGGAGAGAGAAATATATCTTTACTACATTATAATGCATTTAAGACATTTCTTTAAATGGCAAGGCTTAAAATTCAGACTTTCTAACTTCCTTATTATAGAAATACTTGTATTAATGTTGCTATTAAATCAATACATACACATAAAGCTTAAATATTAAGCTATTTCCCATTTATCCTTATAACAGCCTATTTCCCTTTACTCTTGTAACAACTCATTTACTCTTGTAACAGCCATCTCTAATAGCCCATTTACTCCTAAAGCCCTCCAATCCTCCGGTATTGATACAAAATAAGAAGCAACAAACACAAAAATAAGCCCACCACATATTTGCTTTTCTTTCTTCACTTTCTTTTGTTGGTGGTGGTTTCGGTGGTCGATAGCCACCATGTCCGCCATGTCACCGGAAAATATTTATGCCGCCGATTGCCACCCGTTGCCGACCCCCGGCGCTGCCGTTGTCTCGCCGTGAAAAGTTTCAAGATGTATTTTGGTTTCTGTTATGTTTATGTTTTTATTTTCAGAAATGATTTCAGGGAGTTAAAATATGTTCTTTAACATATTGGGATTACAAGTTTGATTTTTTAATGACTAATACTAACCAAATACCATGTCTTGCGCGTTGATTTGTTGTTAGATCTTTGTAGTTTCGATGATGTAGGTAGCATCGATCTTATCATATTTATGAGAATTGTTTAGACATTGTTTTTTCAATCTTTATGCTATGTTATGAGGTTGGTGATTAACATTTCAGTTGAAGAAGGTTATCATGTGATTATTTTTTGTGGTTTACTCGGCTATGGTGGTTAATGGTTGCAAATGATGCCATTTTTAAGTTGGTTTTATTATTGTGTTTTTTCTTATTGTGTGGTTTTTATGTGTTTGATACTCCATGTTTGTTTAGACATTCATGTTTATTTTCGTGATGGATGTTATGGGTGACCGAAGTTACAACCTGAAACATTCATCTAAAAGTAGACGTGGCAGGATACAGGGTGAGAGGTCAAAAGTAATAACTTCAGTTTGTTTTTTGACTTTTAATACCAGTACATCTCATGTCCAAGAAAAAAAAACCCACATTTTGTTGTTGGCTGTATTGGTTCTATTTGCAGGTATAGCTAAAAGATCATTTTATGCTCATGTCAAAATGTTGAACCATATTTTATATTTTTAATCTCATCCTCAAATTCGATGGATAAGCTAACTTTGTTTGATGTGTTTTGGCTTTAAAGACAAAGAAAAGATATCTTAGTCCATTGTTGTTTTGATAACAACTAAAGTTCAACTCAGTTAGCTCGATGTTATGTGTTGGTCGGACAAAAGGACCCCCTTCTCACGTTCACAATGCACAAAATTGTAAAGTTATTGTTAGAAAAAACATATACATGAAAAACATTTGCTCGTCACAAAATTTAGTTACAAGGTACCCGCCACCGCATTGCGCGGGTACCCTGCTATGTGTGACAAATGTGAAAGTGAGGCCAATTTTTAGAGTCCGGAAGTTTATAAGAGTAAGTGAGTAATTTATAGAAATTAATGGTTAATAAATATTAATGTGGCATGACGTGGCATTGCTGTGGACGTGATGAAGTCCCAATAGCATTCAAGATGCTCTAAGACTGGGCCCCAGCACTAGAGACCCTTCGGCCAGTTTCAATTTTGGCTTGGTCACATCAGCTTTCCCTCTCTGGCGGGAACCATACAGACCGACTTTTTACACATAAGGCCGGAAGTTTGTTGTTTGTGTTAAGAAAGTGGGAAGTTTTGTTGTTTTTGTGTTTGTGTTAATCCGATTCTGTGTAACTGACCGAAAAAACAAAAACAAAAAAAGCCGGTCGACCGAAGTTGCCGATTCCCACCCATGAATGCGCGACCGCTGACGCGAATGGTCTTGAATCGATCGCCGACCCGAACGTGGTGTGCTCGGCAGTTAAGATCTTATCATGGTTGGTGTTGTGAGGTAGGAAACTTAAAGCAAAAGTAACATTGACTTTGAATCTACTTTTCAATAAAGTGACTCCAAACAAAATGGTGGGGCTCGCCCTCCAATTAAAAGAGAGCGCGAGGAAAACAGTAGATGTGTTGTTTATGTAAGTACAGCCTTTATAGACCCGTTGACAGCCGGGTTACTTCTTTAAAAGGAATAGATAAAATGAGATGATAGAAAAAGCAATAACGTAAACTTTGTTCGCATTCAATAATATCAAATACAAAAAAAACCAATGACATAATTTTGGAAAAGGTGCCACGACGATAAATGACGATTATAGAATTAATAAATGTCCATTCCC
>LBNU01023280.1:23401-40296 GCA_014162995.1 Artemisia annua
AGCCTTGATAAGCCAGAACGGATTAAAGAGGGACGGCGTCAAGAAGGCCATCAAGAAACCCTAACCACGGCGAGGTGACGGCGTCAAGGCTATAACGAGACGCCGTCAAGTCTGATTTTCTATATATATTCTCATAATTTTTAGTCATAAAGGGTGGAACTTGTGGGGAACTTTTTAGGGAGAAACCCTAGACGAATTTTGCAGCTTTTTTAAGGGTTTTATACCCTTGGATCTCTCATGTTACATTGAAGATAAGTAATCAATTAATCATTCAATATGTCTATGTGTTGTTTGATTCTATCTTACGCTTGTCTTTTGTTTAACATGCTAGGCTAGGTTTCCTTTGTGTTTGCTTAGATCTAATGAAACCTAACTATTGATTATTGATTGAATGGTGTGTTATTAATTGTATTGGATGGGTGATTATCGATGTTAGGCTTAAGCAAACTGGCAGACTTCCGGTTGGTAACATGCTTGAACGTCTTAAGAAACATGAACCAAGGTGTACTAAGGTTATTTGATTGTATTTAATGCATGAGCGAATTCTAGTGATCCCATGTTAGGAGCTTCTTAGCCGGCTCGACATAGGAGTGAAGTAGGAGCTCATAGAGTTAGGGGAAGTCCCTACACACCCCTACGAATGGTATTAAGGAATACAATCCGTCATCCACGCAATTAATACACACTAATCAATCGGTAAAAGATAGTTAGGGAGTAAGGAAATCTAATTAAACACACTTCTCTCCATATAGTTTTCACAAACATTTACTTTCTTGTTATTTTATTTTACGTGCATTAATAGTTATTGGGTTAGTTGACTAGCAACTAATTCCGCCTACTCCTTTAAAACCCGAGATTTTTACTTGCTTTCCTAAAAATAATAAAATCAAAAAGAATCTTCCCTCACCCCTAGACCTATTAGAGTAGCTTTTCAATCCTAACGACACTATTCCCGTAGAGAACGATCAATCCCCCGGTACTTGCCACTACACTATACTACATCGGTCAGGTACACTGCCTGGTGGGGATTGCAAGCTTCTCAAGATCCCTTGAGAAGTAAAACCCTAGTGCGTGGTCGCAATCCCGCACATCAAAGTTTTTGGCGCCGCTGCCGAGGAATAGTTATTGTTTAGGTTAAATTTTTTATTTTATTAGGTCTACTCACTAGATTCCTTTCTAGCGAGGTTTTTAGTTTATTTTTCTAGGTTTTTCTTTAGTCTATCTATTTTCTTTGTGCTTTTGTTCGTATAAGATTTTCATTGACTATTCAGTTTGCCATTATGGAAAATGCGAATCCACCCCTTACACCGGACGAAGTGGCTTCGTTACATAGCCAAATTGAGGATGAGATAAGTGACCTTAGAGAGCTGAATAGGATGATTGATGTAGAGCTTGACTATGCCTTTAACAACCTAGCAACCACCATATACTCGGACAATTACTTAGAACGTAATAATCGTACGGTTGAGGAATTGGTTGAGAAATTTTATGAAAAGGAGATAGATCCTAGGTTGGATGATTATTTCAATTTATACCCCACTAAGAGGAGATTGCTTACTATAACAACCTAGTTGATAACCCTCGACCACCTTTTGTTAGAATTGACCCAAAGATTAAGAGGGGTGATCCTGGGAATGTGAAGATACCATGTATGATTGGGTACCAATATGTTGAGCATGCTTACATTGACTGTGAATCCCCAATCAACGTGATGTCCTCAAGCGTTTATAGCCACATCATGAACACACCACTTGAGCCTAGGAAAGACCCCAAGTATCCCGGTGGAGTTTGTAACTTCGTTGGAAGGATTAAAGGTATTCATGTCCTTGTTGGAAGTTTTACTTTTGTCACCGACTTCATGGTCCTTGAAGATTTGGCAAGTGTTGTTGATTGTCGCTTATCTCACGTTGTGTTAGGTAAACCATTTGTTGAGGTGTCCAATTTGGAGTATAATCGTTTAGAAGGCACGGTCCAGTTTTCTAATAACACTGATAGAATCACTTATAGGATGCCTTATAAGGAAAAGGAATTTCATTTCGTGCCTCGACTAGATAAGGACAACATTGGTGCAATTGAGGACATCAATGATGAGGATAAGTAGAAAGGCATGGACTATGTTTAGAATAAGAGAAGCCTTTATTATAAAGATTGCTTGAACCTCGGACCTAGATACAAAGTTGATATGGAGATTGTTAGAATGATTATAGGGGCAATTGAGAAACAAAACGGGAAAACGTAGACCGACCTTGAGTCTAGCTACAAGACTCGTTAATAAAGAAAAGCGCTTCTTGGGAGGCAACCCAAGCTTTGTGTGTTTATTTACTTGTTTGTTTGATTTTATTTTTTTCCGTATGTATTTTTTATTTTTATTGTTATTGATTCATGTCTCTAAATTGTGAAAATACTTTATTTTGTTTTTAACTTCGTCTTAACTACATATAAAGGTATTTTGCAAAAGATAAGTGTAAGGGAAATCTAAATCGGTAAGAACAAATGAACATGAATCATAACAATATTAAATTAGCATACATATTAGTAATTGTTTTAGTCAAATGCTTGTATCGAGTCATAATGATATTTTGCAGGATTTCCAGGAAGTAAGAATTGAGTTTTTCAAGAAACTTAACATGAGAAATTTGTCAGATCACTTCTGACGGCGTCAAGCCCCAGGCTGACGGCGTCAGGTTCAATTTTCTGGAATTTTTGAAAGTTTTGTTTTTCTTCCGGAATCATAAAATTCTTTATAAAATCTCTAACTTATAAACTCTAGGAATCTGCAAAATATTCATTCCACAAGCATTATATCCTTATACAGATTTATCCCGCCGATGTTATGCCGGTTTCGTGTTTGTTTTCTCAGGTTTAATAGGTTATTTTGGACAAGAAGATGATTTATATTTCGGAAGGGAAGCTTTGAGTGTTCATTTTCTTGGAAGAAGATCTAACCATGTTACCCCTTTATCTACCGAGCGAATCAGGGGAGTATTTGATTTCATTCTTTTACCTTATTTAGTTTTACATCTTATTATTTAAACAATGGGGACAATGTTCATCTTAAGTGTAAGGGGGGGTAAATTACGATACCTTAGAGAATGCAATTACGCTTGATTTTTGTTTGTTTAATGGTAGATGTGTAATAAAACTGAGATAAATACCTGTTAGGGCAATTTTAGTGCCAAATTTAAAATTTTTTACAACATTTAGGAGTGAAACTTTGGTCTTAATGAGCGTCTCATGGATAGGACTTATATGACTAGCACAAAAACCGTACCACTAAAAAAATTTCTACCCCAAATATTTGAGGTTCGCCCCTAGAATTGTTAGGAAAAGCATTCATCTTTAATGCTTGTGTGTATACCGATAGCACTTAGATTCTAGAACTTGTGATAGGACCATCCCGAATCCACAAGTGAGACTACATTCGTGTAGTTAGATTTACTACATGATAAGAGGCATTAGGATTAACCCATTGTTTTACACCTTTGTTTTTGTTATAATTACATTGACTTCATTGGTCAAGTAATTCTCCCACACCTTTGCGTTGTACTCATTTTTAGTACGTGATACCCCTGGTACACCCTCCAGAGCCTATCCTTTTCGTTTCTAACTTTAAGCATCTTACTTAAAGGAAGAATTTGTTACACCCCACTTAAATGTACACCCAAATCGCCTTAGCCTACCTTGTATGCACTCACCTTTAGTGCATTATTGTGACAACATTTGTTAAACCCTTAGTTAATTATCTAATTGATTACATGGTTGCTAAGTCGAGTCATATCCTTTTACATATTGTTTTGGGACGATTGGGACTCATGGGTAAAGTACTAGTGTAATGGTGTAATGGGGAAGAACAACATTATTACCCCCATATGTGCTAAATATTTTAAAAGTACTCCAAGTGTTTCGACTATCTTAATTCGAGTCATTAGAATAGTTATTTGTAAGTATGTAAAAGTTCAAGGTGTAAGGGGGGAACGAGGCCTATGATGTATTATTTTGATGGTAGGGGGCAAGAATGTATGCAAAAAAAAAAAAAAAAAAAAAAAAAATCGAAATCAAGAGAAAGAAAAAAAATGAAGAAAGAAAAAGTAGAAAAAACATACGGATACCATCCGTTTCCTTTTTATGGTTTATTTTATGCTTTATTAGTTTTTGATTAGCTTAAGTCGAGTCTAGTCTTGGCTTAGCAACGCCATATTGTGCATGCAATTAATCAAGATCTTTAACTCGCCACCAATAAAATATCCCTTATCCAACAAACCCGTGTTTATCATATCCCTACACCTAACGTTACAACCCTTTGGAAAGCCCTCTTTGATAGTTTATCTTAGGTGCTTACGCCTAGTGGAGAAGGTTTTTGATCCTTTCCCAAGCCTATGGTAATCTATTTGCTATGACAGGTAGTGAGAGATATTATTCATTTTCATTTGTGAGATATACTTTTATGACACCTGAGAGATGTGAGTATCTAAACACTACTTGTGAGGTGCTAGTATGTAATCTCCGTGCTTATTATGATTGAAGGGGAACGACTATTTGTTGCAATTACTTTTATATTAGTGTTAAATGACCCCTAACTTGTATTTTGATTAAAATAAAAGCGCATTTGCTTGAGGACAAGCAAATCTCAAGTGTAAGGGTATTTGATGAGGCAATAAGTGTACCGCTTTTGGGGGGTCATTTAAGCCCTAAATCATAATTATTAGATCAAATATTGCCCTAAATCGTTCCTTTTGTCATTTTAGGTACTTTAGAGAAGAAATATGGAAAAGGAAGCATTTTGGATGTTTTTGGAGCATAAAAGTGAAGAAAACGACAAAGTCTCTGAATCTGCTGGAACAGTACCCATGACGGCGTCAAGGCTTAGGAGGTGACGCCGTCAAGCTAGACAAACGAAGGTGGATGTGAAGATTTTCCTTGATAAGCCAGAATGGAATTTTGGGACTTAAAGGGGGACGGCGTCAAGAGGCCGTTAAGAAACCCTAGCACGGCGAGGTGACGGCGTCACAACCCAAAGAGTGACGCCGTCAGATTTGTTTTCCTATATATATTTTCGCAATTTTCATTCATTGTGTGGAACTTTTTAAAGAGGAACCCTAATACGAATTTTAGCAGCTTTTTCAAGGTTTTTCACCTTGAGATCTTCCATGTTACATTGAAGATAAGTTATCAAGTAATCATTCAATATGTCTATGTGTTGTTTGATTCTATCTTGTTCTTGTCTTGTGTTTAACATGCTAGGCTAGGTTTTCTTCATGTTTGCTTAGATCTAATGAAACCTAACTATTAATTATGGGTTGAATGGTGTGTTATTAATTGTATTGGATGAACGTTTATCGATGTTAGGCTTAAGAAAACTGGCTAACCTCCTATACGGTAACTTGCTTGAACGTCTTAAGAAACATGATCGGATGTGTACTACGATTATATGGTTGTATTTAATGCATGAGCGAATTCTAGTGATCCCATGTTAGGAGCTTTTAGTCGGCTCGACATAGGAGTGAAGTAGGAGCTTATAGAGTTGGGGAAGTTCGTACACACCCCCACGACTCGTATTAAGGAATGCAACCCGTCATCCACGCAATTATAACACATTTATCAACCGGTAAAAGATAGTTAGGGAGTAATGAAATCTAAGTAAACACACTTCTCTCCATATAAGTTTTCACAACCATTTTATTTTCGTTTATTTTATTTTATTCACAATTAGTAGTTTTTGGGTTAGTTGACTAGCAACTAATTCCGCCCATTCCTTCAAACCTGAGATAATTTTACTTGCTGTCCGAATAACATAAAATACAAAAAAAATCTTCCCTCACCTTTAGACCTATTAGAGTAGCTTTTCAATCCTAACGACACTATTCCCCTAGAGAACGATCAATCCCCCGGTACTTGCCACTACACTATACTACATCGGTCAGGTACACTGCCTGGTGGGGATTGCAAGCCTCCTAAGATCACTTGAGAGGTAAAACCTGTTGTAAGGTCGCAAAACCATGCATCTATGATAAATTAAAATCATACCTCGAAATGGATGTTATTTCCCACATTACCTTACCCATCTTAGTTGATGGTTTTGATGAATGGCTTACTTCAAGATGCGGCAGATTAATCGGCTTACTCAACACATTTATCTCCATGTCAGTCAGAATTTCCCCTCCAAATTCCTTCTCATTAAATTGATTAGGATTTGTAACCGGCGGCATGTACGGTTGCGTCGGCGGCTTTGGGTCAACTTCATGTAGCATGGTTGTCATTGTAAGAATGAGCCTTTCAAAATCTTCCTTTGCCATGTCCCAATAACGATCAACTCCCCGTTCATCACGTTCTTCATTGACATCCACTTTCTCAATTGTAATGTTGATAACGAAATTATCAACATCCTGTTTACAGACACTAGCAGAAACATTAGCAATAGGAGAAGTAGGAAAGTCAAAAAGGTCCTTACCTCCATGGTCCACATCCCCAAATTCTTCATCAACACGCACGGTATTGATTTCCTCATTTTTGACGGAATCTGGATCTTCCATGTGGGTGTGATTATTCTCTTCTCGACATTGATTGGCAATGTACCATTCACATTCTTGAATGGTCATGTTATCAATGTCCATCTCATCGTACACATGAGGAGATACATAACACCTATTGTTATATGTTTGGGGAGATTGATAGACAGGCTTTGAAGGAGGCAGTCTCGTAGAAGACCTTCTACACCTTCGATTCCTCATACATGCTTCTTCCTTCTCGCGCTCATACTCCAAGTAATCATTCAATGTCATGTTATCAATGTTTGGCTCCATCTCAATGATTACCTGAAATATACTCACGAAACAAAAAAAAAATAGAAGAGACAAAAGAAAGAAAACAAAAATTCTAAAAAAAATAAAAATAAAAATAAAAAAATAAAAACAACTAAAAACTAAAAAGACTCAAATTAAAATCCTAATAGCTCCCCGGCAGCGCCGCCAAAAACTTGATGCAGGTTTTACTGACTAGGTTTTAATATTTATATTAGTCTCGTTTACCTAAGGTCTACCTTTACGCACTAACGGACAGTGTATCCGGTCGTGTGTGGTATAGCTAGTTGGTAAAGCCGAGGTCGTCCCAAGGGCTATGAGTTTGGATCCTAATTGGAGTCTATGTCACATTTATAAAAGGGGTTTATGAGTTGAATATAAAATTAAACTAATGAAAGTAAATAACGAAATAAAGTAAATAACTATAAGAGAATCAATAGGGAGAAGTAGAGTTAACCTAATTACTACTCTTGTTATTATTAGGATTAGTTCTCTAACCGTTATAAAGTCGGTAGACTCCTATGGTCAATTTGTCTACCCCATGATCCTAGATTCCTCACCAAGGTAATTGTTAGTGACCAAGGGTCATCTGGTAATCTATTTTCAGTAATAAAAGTAACGGTGCATCCTATCATATCGTCTGGGGATTAAATTCATTTCGGATCAGAGGGTTAAATCACCTACGTCTATCTTACACCTTGTCCTATCCAAAACTATTGTAAAGCCTTGGGTTCATCGGTACGAAAATGTAAGAGTCATTAAGTGCCTCTACTAACATGGACAAGTATAACGAATGCGGCATGGTCAGATCTTACACCCCTCTAACTCCGTTAAGTGTCTAGCATCTGTAGGTGGTCCTAGGGTTAATTCGCACGTGTATGGTGATATTGCTATCACCAAGTCACATCCCTAGCGACTTGCTTCCTAGGGTTAATTCCACAAGTCTCTAGGGAACAACCAATGCTAATCACTACGGGAACTAGAGTGTCCCAAGCCTTGCCATGAAAGTATACAAACAATAGATAATAGATGCATAGAAAACTAAATCAAAATAATAACAATTTCATAACAAGGCTAACACCAAGAGGTGATTAGCCAAACATATAGTAAATTATACCAACAATAATGAATAAAACATAGATTGAATTGAACATAGTGTTTGATACAAATTACTTGATGTAAGGTTAATGATGATGATGATTACAAGTGAATTCTCCCTTGGGAAGTGGTTGGTTGCTGCTGGAAGATGCCCTGAGATGGTGCCTTAATCGCCCCTTTGAAAGGGAGGAAGAAGGATGATCAATAGTGCAGAATTCGGCCTCTATTTATAGGGTTCGAACCAACTACGGCGTAGCTAATTTCCAACTATGGAGTAGCTAGTGTAAATTATTGCTATGGCGTAGCTGATTTCCAACTATGGCGTAGCTAGTGTAAATATTTGCTATGGCGTAGCTGATTTCCAACTATGAAGTCAGAGTCACAAGGTGACGCCGTCAGCCAAAGTTGACAAAGGAGTGAAACTACTTTACACTTGACGGGCCAAAAAGATTTTGGAACATTTACACTTGACGCCGTCAAGTGTTACAAGATGTAGGTCGTCAGGTTATAAGCTAAAGAGTGACGGCCCAGAAGGATTTAGAGGGTGACAGCGTCAGAATTAGATCTAGGCCATCCGAGAACCCTAGTGGCGGCGAGCTGACGGCGTCAGACTCTATAACCTGACGCCGTCAGAATGTAAAATCTATATATATTTTCCTAATTTTCATTCATTATGTGTGGAACTTTGTGGGGAACTTTTGGGATAAACCCTAAGACGATTTTAGCTGTATTTACAAGGGTTTTTCACCCTTGAAACCTTCATGTTCAATTAAAGATAAGTCCTTACTTACATTAATCAATATGTCTATGTGTTGGTTAATCATATCTTATGCTTGTCTTTCTATTAACATGCTAGGCTCGTGTTTGCTTAGATCTAATGAAACCTAACTATTAATTATTGGTTGATTGGTGTGTTATTACTTTGTTGGGATGACTGTTTCATCAATGTTAGGCTTAAGAAAACTGGCAATACTCCTATATGGTAACATGCTTGAACGTCTTAAGAAACATGTAACTAAGGCATACTAGGTTACTAAGGTAGTATTTAACGCATGAGCCACTGTTTACAATCCCTATGATTATGTGTACGCATGGTTGTAGGAGGAGATAAGAGCTCATAGACTTGGGGAGATATGCATGCCACCCCATGAATTGTTAAGGAATACACCCGTCATCCACACAAGTAATACATACACCAATTAACCGGTAAAAGATAGTTAGGGAGTAAGGAAGTCTAAGTAAACACATTTGTCTGTATATAAGTTTTCACAACCTTTTATTTTCTTGTCATTTTATTTTTATTGCAATTGTAGCTTTTGGGTTAGTTGACTAGCAACTAATTCCGCCCATTCCTCCAAAACCCGAGATTTTACTTGCTTTCAAAAAATTATAAAAATACAAAAATAATCTTCCTTCACCTTTAGACCTATTAGAGTAGTTTTTCTATACTAACGAACACTATTCCCTGTGAGAGAACGATCAATCCCCCGGACTTACCAATACACCATACTACACTGACCAGGTACACTGCCTGGTGGGATTGCAAGCTTCTCAAGATCCCTTGAGAAGTAAAACCTGTTGCGTGGTAGCAATCCTATGCACATCAGTGCAGAATCCATAATTTCCACATATTTGCTCCAAAGTCCTTCCATTTTTGCGTATGTTCGTTCTTTTACTCATCTTTACCCTGAAACCAAAATAGGAAGAAATAAGAGTATGTATTCTTCATATGAATAGAAAAGATGAACATTTTAGGGGGAAATTAATACTTAAATCATGGGTAAATTTGATGTTATCACAGGCCTAGTGGGTCCCTTCCGTAGCACACACGCCCTTTTTTCGGCCCGCTTAAATGTCGGACACGCCTTTTTGGGCCCGAAAAGATTAAGGTATATAAAGTAACCATATATTTTCAAAATATTTTCCTCATATTTTGCTTTGTGATTTTGTAATCGTCTGTCAAGTTTCTTTCTCTCTTTCTCAAAAATGTTATTTACAGTTTGTTTTTCTTTGCTTCAGACTCATCGATTTAATGTGATGAATCCTACTGACTCTTTCTTTAACCGTCGTGCGTTTGACGAAGAACGGAGTTCACCAGGTCATATTAATAGCATTATATATCTGATGTGTCGTGAATAGTATTGTATATATCCAAGTAATTTCTCAACAAATAAGAAATTACCCGGGTCGTGTCCGTGCGAAGGTTAAATGGAATCTCGTTAATCGTGATTTGAGAAACCGTGTTTGTGAAAAGTGAAAAAGTGAAAATAGTGAAATTCAAATAGTGATAAGGAATGATTAATAATTCACAAAGTACAAGCTATATATGCACAAGTATCTAAAAACTAAAAACGGGAATTCAAACGCGTATTTAAAACATAACGTACAAAATAAAATGTAACTTTTTATTGAAAAATGATCCTAAAAATGTGAACCAATTTTCTAAAAATCTTAAACAACTAAAATGAATTTTGAGAAAAAGAAAAATATTTTTTTGGCTTTTTTTTTTATTTAATATGAATTAAAAATTATTTTTGTATTTTTATTTAATAAAAGAAAATCAAACTAATTTTAAAATGAAAATTTTAATCTACAAATTTATTTTCTAGAAATCTTAATGAACTGAAAATGAAATTTAAAAATAAAATCAGAAACTATTTTTGTCTTTTTATGATTTATCTTGTATTTAAAAATGATTTTAAATTCTAAAATCTATTTAAAAATGAAAAGAAATAGTAAAACTAATCAATTATTGGCTTAAAAACTGCTTATGTCAAGTGCTTATTAATAAGCACTTGACCCAAAACTTTGAGAAATTGATTCAGAAGATTCAATAGACTATATTAAGCAACTAAGAACTTAAATTGGACCATGATTCATTCAGTAACAAGCAAATGAGGGCAAAAGCAAGTCGAATAAGCACTAATCATGAGCAAATAAGCACTTAATTAAGCTTGAAAATGCAAACTAAAAGCTGAAATAGAAAGATTGTACCAGTGGCTACTAGAAAAAACATAAAAAAAAACCAAAACTTGAGATCAATTATTCTACTTAAAATGCCTTACAACATATCTCTCTCCATAAGCATGTTGCATACCCATAGGAACAGGTTGGTACAAGTGATTTTTGCAAATAGATTTGAACAAGTAAATGTTTAAGGAATTGTTTAAAAATGAACACACATGTTACTTTAAGTAGGAATTACACTCAGAAACTTTTTCAAACACTTTCAATAACAAATGCTCAATCAAGTTGCCTCAAAAACTTGACTGGTTACACAAGGAATGCACCAGCAACCAGAACTTTTGACTTTGAAAGTGAACTCAAACTTTGACCAAGTCGAATTTAGAAGGCCTAAATCTTACAATGTAAGTAAAATTAAACTAATTAATCACTTGCTACACTATATCAAAGACATTAAGCAACAAGTCTAAAGTGCACAGATTCAGACTTCACTAATTAATCAGCAGAATTGAGATTTATTTCTATTTTGACTTTCTATCAAAGAGACTAACAATTTTATGCACCTACTAATCTAAACTAACCTATTGAGAACTGGTTGTGCAGAAAAATCAACTGAACAACAACAAGAACAACAACAAAACAGCAAAACCAAACACTCCTAAATATAACAGTTACACTACGTATATAAGTTCTAATCTATCTATCAACCCACTAATCATCCAACTAACTTCAATATCAATATCAGAAACAATCCTAACAGAAAAATGCAGCAATTAATCACAACAACTCAGAAATGTAATTCAATCAATATGAAGTTAGACTGAAAGTCAAATCATGCGAAATCAACTAAGAGAACTCAATAAGCATACAACAAGCTATATCAGACTAGAATGAACAACACTGAGCAGATTTAAACTAATTGAACAAGTTCTAAGCTATTATATAAGAAATTCAGATTTATGCTAGAGAATATGAAAATGAGAACTCACAAACTAACCTTAACTGAAAAGATTGAACAATTGAGACACGCCTATCTTTGGATAGGCTTAACTACACACTACAACTATCATCTAACACCAGTTAACCCATAATCATCTTCACCATTTCACCTTTGACTTTCATTGACTACACCATTTACCATTGAACTCAGCTACTAAATCCCTTACTACAAGCTTGATGCGCGTGGATTGCAACACGCACTACGTTTTACCTCTCGAGGGATCTCGAGAAGCTTGTAATCCCCACCAAGCAGTGTACCTGACCGATGTAGTATAGTGTAGTGGCAAGTACCGGGGGATTGATCGTTCTCTCGCAGGGAATAGTGTTCGTTAGGCTAAAGGCTACTCTAATCTAGGTCTAAGGGTGGAGGAAGATTCTTTTTGTATTTTTATATTTTATGAAAGCAGTAAAATCTCTGGTTTTGGAGGATAGGGCGGAATTAGTTGCTAGTCAACTAACCCAAGTTATCTACTTCTAAGCTACTTATATTTTTGTATTTTTTTGTTTTAGAGAAAATCAGTGGTGGAGAATAGTGTTTACTTAGATTTCATTACTCCCTAACTATCTTTTACCATGTAATTAGTATGTTGAGTTTGCGTGGATGACGGGTGTATTCCTAACAAGTCGTAGGGAGTGCGTTCAATTCCCTAACTCTATAAGTTCCTACCTCACTCTATGACGATACGTCAAGCATCCTATCATGAGCTCACCGATAGCAACCTATGCATGAAATACTACCTTAAAATCGATAACGCACATACGATTCACGTTTCTAAAGACGTTCAAGCTTGTTACCGTATAGGAGATTAGCCAGTTTTCTCTAGTCTAACGTAGATGAAACATTCATCCAAATACAATCACAACATACACATCACATGATAATCAATAGTTAGGTTTCATTAGATCTAAGCAAACACAAAGTAAATTAGCCTAGCATGTTAAAAGAAAGACAAGTACAAGCATAAATCACACAACACATAGACATATTGTATGAATAAAGACTTATCTTGGATTAAACATGCAAGTTAGAGGGGTTAGGATACCCTCTAAGGTCACTAATACACGAACTAGGGTTTAACCCTAAAGTTCTTCACACCAAAATTCGACTCTAGTTCTCCAAAGTTATATAAAGTAAAGAAAAATCGTTCTATATATATAGAAAACGCGGGCTGACGGCGTCAACCCAATAGGTGACGTCGTCAGCTCGGCGATTAGGGTTTTCAGACGGCCTTCCTTGACGTGGTCATAATTGCTGGTTCCAGATCTGACGGCCTTGGTTGACGGCGTCACCAATTTGCACTACGAACTCTCTGGCCCGTCACGAGTATTTTTCCAATTCTGGACTTCACTTGTTCCTGACGGCGTCACCTTGTAGAGTGTGACGGCGTCACCTTCTGTAATCTTCAAGGTCTTTTGAGTTTTTGTTGTTTTCCGCACTTTTTCACTCCGAAAACGCCCGAAAATGCTTCTTTTGTGATTTTCCCTTCAAAAGTACCTAAAATGAGAAAAGAAACGACTTTGGGTGAAATCCAAACCAAAAACATACGAATTAGGACTCAAACCGACCCCTAAAAACGTAACATTTTTCGTCTCATCAAATACCCTTACACTTGAGATTTGCTTGTCCTCAAGCAAATGCGCTTTTATTCCCAATTGAAAAACAAGTTAGAGGTCATTTAATGCGAACTTAAAAGTAATTACAAGATTTAGTCGTTCCGCTTTACTCAAAATAAGCACGGAGAAAATATACTAGCACCTCTCATGTAGTGTTTGGATACTCACATCTCTCGGTTGATAATATGTAGATATAATGTAAAGGAAATGGACAATATCACTCACTACCTGTCATAATAAATAGATTACCATAGGCTTGAGAGAGGATCAAAACCTTCTCCACTAAGGCGTAAGCACCTAGGATAACTATCAAAGAGGGCTTTACAAAAGGGTTATAACGGGAGGTTTAGGGATATGGAAAAACACGGTTTGGTTGGATAAGGGATAGTTTACTGGTGGCTAGTCAATCATCTTATTTAGTTACATATACAAGTGGCGTTGCCAAGCCAAGACTAGACTCAATCTTAAACTATCAAAAACAAAACAAAACAAAACTAAGAAATAAAAGATAGGTGTGGATGGTAGTCCGTATGTTTTTTCTTTTCTTTTCTTTTTCTAATTTTTTTGTATTTTTCGATTTTTTTTTTATTTTTTTATTTTTTTTTTTTTTTTGCATACCTTTTTACCCTACCATCCAAAATAATACATCAATGGGGATTAAGCTTTCCCCTTACACTTGAACTTTTACATACTTTACATTTACTATTCTACGACTCGAATTGAAATAATTAAAACACTTGGAGTACTTTTGAAAACGTTTAGCACATATGGGGGTAATAAATGATGTTCTTCCCCATTACTCCATAACACTAGTACTTTACCCATGAGTCCCAATCATCCCAAAACAATATGTACAAGATATGACTCGACTTAGCAACAACGTAACTAATTAGATAATTGACAAGGGTTTAACAAATAACAATAATGCACTAAAGGTGAGTGCATACAAGGTAGGCTAAGGCGATTTGGTTGCACATTTGGGGTGGATTGTAAACAAATTCTTCCTTTAAGTATGATGCTTAAAGTTAGAAACGAAAGGGATAGGCTCTGAGGGGTGTACTAGGGGTATCGTGTACCAAAGATGGGTACATCGCAAAGGTGTGGGAGAATTACTTGACCAATGTAGCCAATGTAATTATAATACAGGTTTAAAACAAGGGTTATCCTAATGCCTCTTATCATGTAGTTAATCCTAATCTACACGAATGTAGTCTCACTTGTGGACTCGGAATGGTCACTAACGCAAGTTCTAGAATCTAAGTATTACCGGTACACACATGGGCACTAAAGTTGAGTGCTTCTCTTCCTACCAATTCTAGGGGTGAACCTCACATATTTGGGTGGAAAATTTTTGGTGGTACGGTTTTTTGTGCTAGTCATAAATTCTCCTATCCATGAGACGCTTATTAGGACTAAAGTTTCCCTCCTAATTAATGTAAAAAATTTTAAATTTGCTCTAAAATTACTCTAACAAGTGTTTCTCTCAGTTTTATTACACAATTACTATCAAACAAGCAAAAATCAAGCATAATGGTATCCTATGAGGTATCATTAATCTACCCTTATTTACCCCCCTTACACTTAAGTTGAACATTGTCCCCAATGTTCGAAAATAAGGAATGGAAAAGATAAAAGGTTAAAAGAATGAAATCGGATACTCCCCTGATTCGTTCTTTATGCAAGTGAAGTAACACGGTTAGATCCTCCTCCAAGAAGACGAACTATCAAAGCTTCCCTTCCAGTATATGCATCATCTTCTTGTCCTAAATAACCTGTTAGCATGGAAACACTACAAGAAACCTCGCGTAAAATCGGCGGCATTATTCATATATATATAGACGTATACCTAGAAAGCAAGTAAGATATAATGCTTGTGGAATGATTTTTCTACAGATTTCCTGGAATTCATAAGAGAGATTTTAACAAACATACAAGTTCCGTTAGTAAACTTTAATCAACAAATAAATTCCAGATTTTTGCACCTGACGTCGTCAGGTATTAACTCCTGACGCCGTCAGAGTGTTCTGACAGAAAGTTTAAGTTGAGTTTCCGGAAAATTTCTTGGAAAACCTTTGTCTCAATTCCTGGGAATTCTGCAGAAAAAATCATTATGACTCGATACAAGCATTTGACTCTAACAATTACGAATATGTAAACTAATTTCATTGTTATGATTCATGTTCATTCGTTCTATATTAACCGATTTGGATGTCTCTAACACTTAGCTTTTGCGAATTACCTTTATATGTGATTAAGACGAAGTTAAAAACAAAATAAAGCATTTTCACAATTTAGTTTGAAGCATGAATCAACAACAAGAAATATAATTTACATACGGAAGCAAATACACACAAAGACACACAAAACATGGGTTGCCTCCCAAGAAGCGCTTTTCTTTATTAATGAGTCTTGTAGCTAGACTCGAGGCCTTCCTTCATCTAGTGTCGCTTATGCTCACGTACCCAAGCGTGAGCCATCTAATGGTCGCCTCATCCTTCTTATAATCATCAATAAGCTCTAAGCATCCACGGAAGTACCTATTATTCTTCTCATGGGGGTACTTAAGTCCTTTTCTAATATCGTTCTCACTTAATATATCACAGGGGGGAAACCTATTACACTTCTCAATAGAAAACATTTTATACCTAGGGTGTGCGCGGGGCATTTGATAAACAAAATCCTCATCCCCATCTGAGAAGGTAATTAACCCTTCCACTAGTTTCTCATCTAAGTTGGTTAATCTTTTAATGGNAGTACCTATTATTCTTCTCATGGGGGTACTTAAGTCCTTTTCTAATATCGTTCTCACTTAATATATCACAGGGGGGAAACCTATTACACTTCTCAATAGAAAACATTTTATACCTAGGGTGTGCGCGGGGCATTTGATAAACAAAATCCTCATCCCCATCTGAGAAGGTAATTAACCCTTCCACTAGTTTCTCATCTAAGTTGGTTAATCTTTTAATGGGCTTCCCAAACACAACTTGGGTAAGGTTACTATCAATAAACTCTCTTAGATCTACCATAACCATAAAGTCCGTTTGATAGGTAAAGCTCCCCACAAACACATGCAAAGTCTTAGCCCTAGCAATAATATTATCCCCTTGATACTCTAACTCATTTGCCATGATTTTATTGTATTCAGCATGCGATATATGATGTTCATTGGCAAAGATGAATTAAGGTAAGCATCAAAGCTTCTAAATCCAATTTTGCAAGAGAATTGCATGTTAAACAAACTATCTTTCTCAATCTTTGTCCTAGGGTCAATATAGTTTAGAGGGTTAGCTCTTTCATTCCCTTCAGGGTCATCAACTACTTCCCCATTCCCTAGGTCTTCATCGGAATCCGACGAATAGTAAAAAGGGCCATTTTCATGGTTGGTGTCATGGTCAGATTCGTCCATATCAGAATGGTTGT
>LBNU01023280.1:50612-96729 GCA_014162995.1 Artemisia annua
TTGCTAGTCAACTAACCCAAGTTATCTACTTATGCAATTAATTTAAGTTTGAGAAAACAATGGTGGAAAGTAGTGTTTACTTTGATTTCATTACTCCCTAAACTATCTTTTTACCATGTAATTAGTATGTGAGTTTGCGTTGGATGACGGGTGTATTCCTAACAAGTCGTAGGGAACGTGCGTTCAATTCCCTAACTCTATAAGCTCCTAACCTCACTCTATGACGGATACGTCAAATTATACTATCATAAGTCTTCACCGATAGAAACCTACGGCATGAAATACTACCTTAAAATCGATTAACGCACATACGATTCACGTTTCCTAAGACGTTTCAAGCTTGTTACCCATATAGGAAGTATTAGCAGTTTTCTTAAGTCTAACGTAGATGAAACATTCACCCAAATCACAATCACAACATACACATCACTATGATAAATTAATAGTTATGGTTTCATTAGATCTAAGCAAACACAAGTTAATTTTAGCCTTAGCATGTCTGAAGAAAGAAAAGCACAAAAATAGATCATACAAATTACATAGACATATTTTATGGATTGATGAAGGACTTATCTTAGCATTAAAAACATGCCAAGTTAGGAAGGGTAAAGTAACCCTCTAAGCGTCTTGTGATACACGATGCTAGGGGTTTTAACATTCTCTTTTAATTTAATTCGCATAAGTAGATACTTGGGTTAGTTGACTAGCAACTAATTCCGCCCACTCCTTCAAAAACGAGATTTTACTGCTTTTTAAAAAAACATAAAAATACAAAAATAATCATCCTCCACCCTTAGACCTTAATTAGAGTAGTCTTTAACCTAACGAACACTATTCCCTGTGAGAGAACGATCAATCCCCCGGTACTTGCCACTACACTATACTACATCGGTCAGGTACACTGCCTGGTGGGGATTGTAAGCCTCTTGAGATCCCTTGAGAGGTAAAACAAAGTGCGTAAGCAATCCCTACGCATCAATTATATTTTTGGTATTTTGCAAACACTTTAGGAAAAGTGTTTAATATTTTTGATTTTTTTTTTTACTTTTTATAAAAGAAAATATATACAAGAAAGGTTTTTCAAAACAACGATTTTTTCAAAAACGAAAACCAAAATTCACTTCAACCTTCCCCGGTAGCGGCGCCAAAAACTTGATGTGTCGTGAATAGTATAGTATATATCCAAGTAATTTCTCAACAAATAAGAAATTACCCGGGTCGTGTCCATGCGAAGGTTAAACGGAATCTCGTTAATCGTGATTTGAGAAACCGTGTTTGTGAAAAGTGAAAAAGTGAAAATAGTGAAATTGAAATTCAAATAGTGATAAGGAATGATTATTAATGCACAAAGTACAAGCTATATATGCACAAGTATCTAAAAACTAAAAACGGGAATTC
This sequence comes from Artemisia annua, assembly GCA_014162995.1. Lineage (NCBI taxonomy): Eukaryota > Viridiplantae > Streptophyta > Magnoliopsida > Asterales > Asteraceae > Artemisia > Artemisia annua. The sequence continues at coordinate 52,011 of LBNU01023280.1, forward strand.
AAACGCGTATTTAAAACGTAACGTACAAAATATAATGTAACTTTTTATTGAAAAATGATCCTAAAAATGTGAACCAATTTTCTAAAAAACTTAAACAACTAAAAAGAATTTTGAGAAAAAGAAAAATATTTTTTTGGCTTTTTATTTATTTAATATGAATTCAAAACTATTTTTGTATTTTTATTTAATAAAAGAAAATCAAACTAATTTTAAAATGAAAATTTTATTCTACAAATTTATTTTCTAGAAATCTTAATAAACTGAAAATGAAATTTAAAAATAAAATCTGAAACTATTTTTGTCTTTTTATTATTTATTTTGTATTTAAAAATGATTTTAAATTCTAAAATCTATTTAAAAATGAAAAGAAATAGTAAAACTAATCAATTAAATCTCAAATTTTTACAGAAATTCTAAAATATTATTCTAAAGTTACTGTAAGAAAAACTTTTTGAAAAATAAGCACTGAAGTGCTTATTGGCTTAAAAACTGCTTATGTCAAGTGCTTATTAATAAGCACTTGACCCAAAACTTTGAGAAATTGATTCAGAAGATTCAATAGACTATATTAAGCAACTAAGAACTTAAATTTGACCATGATTCATTCAGTAACAAGCAAATGAGGGCAAAAGCAAGTCGAATAAGCACTAATCATGAGCAAATAAGCACTTAATTAAGCTTGAAAATGCAAACTAAAAGCTGAAATAGAAAGATTGTACCAGTGGCTACTAGAAAAAACATAAAAAAAAACCAAAACTTGAGATCAATTATTCTACTTAAAATGCCTTACAACATATCTCTCTCCATAAGCATGTTGCATACCCATAGGAACGGGTTGGTACAAGTGATTTTTGCAAATAGATTTGAACAAGTAAATGTTTAAGGAATTGATTAAAAATGAACACACATGTTACTTTAAGTAGGAATTACACTCAGAAACTTTTTCAAACACTTTCAATAACAAATGCTCAATCAAATTGCCTCAAAAACTTGACTGGTTACACAAGGAATGCACCAGCAACCAGAACTTTTGACTTTGAAAGTGAACTCAAACTTTGACCAAGTCGAATTTAGAAGGCCTAAATCTTACAATGTAAGTAAAATTAAACTAATTAATCACTTGCTACACTATATCAAACACATTAAGCAACAGCTCTAAAGTTCACAGATTCAGACTTCACTAATTAATCAGCAGAATTGAGATTTATTTCTATTTTGACTTTCTATCAAAGAGACTAACAATTGTATGCACCTACTGATCTAAACTAACCTACTGCGAACTCGTTGTGCAGAAAAATCAACTGAACGACAACAAGAACAACAACAAAACAGCAAAACCAAACACTCTTGATGAGACGAAAAGTGTACTCATTTTAAGGGGTCATTTAAGCCCTAATTCGAGTAAATGTGATCAAATGTTGCCCTAAATCGTTCCTTTTGTCATTTTAGGTACTTTTGAGAAGAATTCTGGAAAACATGCATATTTGGACGTTTTTGAAGCATAAAAGTGAAGAAAACAACAAAGTCTCAAAAGAAGCTGGATTTCCTACCTGACGGCGTCAGAGTCACAAGGTGACGCCGTCAGCCAACGTTGACAAAGGAGTGAAATCTGATTTCACTAGACGCCCTATGAAGAAAACAAGATGTTTACACCTGACGGCGTCAGGTGTTAGAGAATGTAGGCCGTCAGGTGTTAACTTAAAGAGTGACGGCCCAGAGCAATTTAAAGAGTGACGGCGTCAGAAGTAAATCTAGGCCATCCGAGAACCCTAATGACGGCAAGCTGACGGCGTCAGAACCCATAACCTGACTCCGTCAGAATGTAAAATCTATATATATTTTCCTATTTTTTTTGGTACAAGTTTGGGAAAAACCCTAAAGACGATTTTAGCTGTAATTTCAAGGGTGTTTCACCCTTGAAACCTTCATGTTCAATTAAAGATAAGTCCTCACTTAAATTAATCAATATGTCTATGTGTTGGTTAATTATATCTTATGCTTGTCTTTTAATTAACATGCTAGGCTAGATTTTTCTTGTGTTTGCTTAGATCTAATGAAACCTAACTATTAATTATTGGTTGATTGGTGTGTTATTACTTTGTTGGGATGAATGTTTCATCAATGTTAGGCTTAAGAAAACTGGCAATACTCCTATATGGTAACATGCTTGAACGTCTTAAGAAACATGTAACTAAGGCATACTAGGTTATTAAGGTAGTATTTAACACATGAGCCACTGTTTACAATCTCTATGATTATGTGTACGCATAGTTGTAGGAGGAGATAAGAGCTCATAGAATTGGGGAGATATGTATGCCACCCCATGAATTGTTAAGGAATATACCCATGATCCACGCAAGTAATACATACACCAATTAACCGGTAAAAGCTAGTTAAGGAGTAAGGAAGTCTAAGTAAACACATTTGTCTCCAGATAAGTTTTCACAAACACAATAGTTTAGTTATTTTATTTTTCTTGCAATTGTAGTTTTTGGGTTAGTTGACTAGCAACTAATTCCGCCCACTCCTCCAATACCCGAGATTTTACTTGCTTTCCATAAAATATAAAAATACAAAAATAATCTTCCTTCACCTTTAGACCTTTTAGAGTAGTTTTTCTATCCTAACGAACACTATTCCCTGTGAGAGAACGATCAATCCCCCGTACTTACCACTACACTATACTACACCGACCAGGTACACTGCCTGGTGGGATTGCAAGTTTCTCAAGATCCCTTATGAGGTAAAACCTGTTGCGTGGTCGCAATCCCACGCGCATCAAGTTTTTGGCGCCACTGCCGGGGAATAGTTATTATTTAGGTTGAATTTTTTTTTATTTTATTAGGTCTACTCGCTAGATTCCTTTCTAGTGAGATTTTTATTTTATTTTTTTTCTAGGATTTCTTTAGTCTATCTATTTTCTTCATGTTTTTGTTCGTAACCATTACCATCCGCCATCATGGAAGGTGGTAACATCCTCGATCCCAACAACCCACCTCAACCAAACCACCAACCACAACCAAACCAACCTCCTAGAGCCCGCACCTTAGGAGAGTATTCCCGACCTAGCCACCATGGCTATCGCAACACCATTGAGCTCACTCAAGGAGCCAATGTCACCCCCTTGCGATCCGACACCATCCGGTTGGTGCAAAGCGGATGCGCATTCCATGGACTTCGTTCCGAAGATCCAAATCAACATCTCAAGGATTTCCTCAAAATCGTAGATTCTATAGACCTTGATGTTGCCACTCGAGAGACTACCCGATTACGTCTCTTCCAATTCTCTCTGCGAGACCATGCTAGTCAGTGGCTAGAGTGGCTAGAGCGTCTACCAAGTTTCAAGGCTTCAGTTTTTATCCCCCAGGCACAAGCAAGAATCAAGTCAAGTATATGAAGATGGAGTGATCAACTCCCAAGCAGTGAGGGGTCGCATTGCACACAAGACCAATCACCAAGTAATATTAACGGTAGTCCAAATCATAATCAAGATGGCCGTAGCCCAAGCAAGTATCAAGACAAGACAAGACTAGGATGCATCCATACGCCCCTGCTGGCCAATAACAATAATAATAATAATCATAGCAGCAGTCGATAACAAGAATCAGGGACGGCGTGGGACATCTCTCCAGCCACGCTTCTTAGCTCAATTTTTCCCACCGGGGAGAACTACCAAGCTAAGGAATGATATCTTGGCATTCCAACAACGTCAAGGCGAAACCCTCTACGAGGCATGGACTCGATTCAAGGACTTACTCCAAAAAGTCCCTCACCATGGCATAGACCTTTGGCTCCAAGTCCAAATCTTCTATGACCATATCAATATCCCCACGAGGCAAACCATTGACCAAGCGGCCGGTGGCAAGCTACGTGATCTAAGTGAGGAACAATCATGGAATCTCCTAGAAGATCTTGCTCTATATGACAACGAAAGTTGGAATGATCCCCGTGATTTGAATAAGACGGTCAAGGCAATATCTATGCAAATAATTCAAGCACTTCCGACCGTAGGATCATAGAACTTGAAGACCAAGTCAAGTTTCTTATGAAATCATACGAGGCTCCTAAACCTTCAAGCCAAGTGAATAAAATCACTTCTTCGTGCGAATTATGTAGTGGTCCCCACGACACTCGTGATTGCATGGAACTCCCCGAACAAGCTTTTGCGGACTACGCATCCTCGCGTACCGACGGAGCGGGAGACAAGTGGTACACTTTCAAACCCGAGCCAAACCCTTACGGTGATTCATACAACCCCTCATGGAAAAATCACCCAAACCTTAGGTGGAAGTCAAACCAAAACGTGCCCCAAAACAATTCTTCCAACCCACCTAATCGTTTTCAACCCAACGGTCCTTCCTCGAACCGTACCTTCAACAACAATCCTTCCAACAACTATGGTAGTACCAATAACTTTGAAGGATTGATGTCCAATTTTATGGCATCTCAAGAAGCTCGTATAGCTAAATTCACATCCGAATTTAATCAACAACAAGTAGAGATGACCAATAAGATTGACAACTTGTTGAAGGCCCTTACCAACCAAGTGCTATCACCTCCACATAAGGACGCTAGGACCACTAATAGCGGACCCCAAATCAAGGACCCTTCTTCATCCAAACATGTCCACTTCGTCAACGTTGTCACTATTAGACCAATTGATAGGAGTGAGGAAAATAATGAACCTAGGGATGAAGTTAAGGAAGTCGAGGTAGATAAGGAAAGTAGGGTAAGCAAGATTGAAGAAGTAGATGATGGAGAGGACTACTTCAATAAGTTACCAACTAGAGAAGAACGGGCATACCATAAGGATTTATTCGATGACTCCGAGACACCATACTTCCTAGGTAACCCGATTATCAAAACGGGCGACCCTTCTAATCTCAACATACCATGCAACATTGGACATTTGCATGTGTGGAAAGCTTACATCGACCCTAGATCGCCCATAAACATCATGACTAGAGCCCAATACAACTTGATAATGAAAAATCAACTTAGGTATAGGGTATTCCCCGATAAGGGATGGATTAGTAACTTCACGGGAAGAGTTAGGGGATTACCGGTTTATGTAGGGAACTTCACCTATGTCACCGACTTTGTGATTGTAGAAGATATCCGCCCAATAGTCGATGCAAGTTTAACTCAAGTAGTCTTGGGAAAACCGTTTATTGAGGTCTCTAGAATGACTTATGAACCTTCCTTAGGGATAGTTAAATTTAAGGATGAGACCGATGAAGTGAACTACCAAATGCCATATAAGATAGAGCAATTCCAACACTTGTCAAACGTTGAAAAGGAGCTTAAACAAGCGGTCTACTATAGGAATGATGAGGATAGACGTAGGGGAGTAGACTATGTCATGGAAAGGATATTCGGTTTCTACAAGGATTGTTTGAAATTAGGACCGGATTATAAAACCGGACAAGAGGATGACCTAGAAACCGAGACCAACGATGAAGTCACGTAAGGTACGGTGACTTTGAGTCTAGCTACAAGACTCGTTAATAAAGAAAAGCGCTTCTTGGGAGGCAACCCAAGCTTTGTGTGTTTTATTTGTTTGTTTATTTGATTTTATTTGTTTCCGTATGTATGATATTTCTTGTTATTGATTCATGATTCAAACTAACTTGTGAAAATGCTTTATTTTGTTTTTAACTTCGTCTTAACTACATATAAAGGTATTTTGCAAAAGCTAAGTGTAAGGGAAATCTAAATCGGTTTATAAGAACGAATGAACATGAATCATAACAATGTAAATTAACATACATATTAGTATTTGTTTGAGTCAAATGCTTGTATCGAGTCATAATGAATTTTTGCAGGAATTCCAGGAAGTAAGCTCTAGTTTTTCCAGAATTTTTCCGGAAACTTAACATGAGAATTCTGTCAGATCATTTCTGACGGCGTCAGGCATTACAACCTGACGGCGTCAGGCAATAATTTTCTGCAATTTTTGAAAGTTTTGTTTTTCTTCCGGAAATAAAAAGTTTTTGTTAATTCTCTAACTTATAATCTCCAAGAATTCTGCAAAAATATTCATTCCACAATCATTATATCCTATTATAGATTATACCGCCGATTTTATGCGAGGTTGGCCTTTATCTTTTTCGCAGGTTAACAGGTTATTTTGGATGAGAAAATGATGTATATTTCGGAAGGGAAGCTTTGAACGTTCATCTTTCTTGGAAGAAGATCTAACCATGTTACCTCACTATCCACATCAAACGAATCAGGGGAGTATTTGATTTCATTCTTTCATTTTATTTACTTTTACATCTTCTATTTGAACATTGGGGACAATGTTCGGTTTAAGTGTAAGGGGGGTAAATGAAGACACCTTAGAGAATACAATTGCGCTTGATTTTTGTTTGTTTGATAGTAAATTTTTAATAAAACCGAGAGAAATATTTGTTAGGGTAATTTTAGCGCCAATTTAAAATTTTTTACAACATTTAGAAGTGAGACTTTGGTCTTAATAAGCGTCTCATGGATAGGAAATTATATGACTAGCACAAAACCGTACCACTAAAAAAATTTTCACCCCAAATATGTAAGGTTCACCCCTAGAATTGGTAGGAAAAGCATCCATCTTTGATGCTATGATGTGTGTACCAGTAACGCTTAGATTCTAGAACTTGCGTTAGGACCATCTCAAATCCACAAGTGAGACTACATTCGTGTAGTTAGATCTACTACATGATAAGAGGCATTAGGATTAACCATTTGTTTTTACACCCGTGTTTTTGTTATAATTACATTGGCTACATTGGTCAAGTAATTCTCCCAAACCCTTTGCGATGTACCCATTTTTGGTGCACGATACCCCTAGTACACCCCTCCGAGCCTATCTTTTCGTTTCGACCTTTGAGCATCTTACTCAAAGTGAGAATTTGTTACACCCCAATTAAATGTACACCCAAATCGCCTTAGCCTACCTTGTATGCACTCACCTTTAGTGCATTATTGTGACAATATTTGTTAAACCCTTTGTTAATTATCTAATCAATTACATGGTTGCTAAGTCGAGTCATATCCTTGTACATATTGTTTTGGGACGATTGGGACTCATGGGTAAAGTACTAGTGTAATGGAGTAATGGGGAAGAACAACATTATTACCCCCATATGTGCTAAATATTTTAAAAGTACTCCAAGTTTTTTAATTATCTTAATTCGAGTCGTTAGAATAGTAATTGTAAAGTTATGTAAAAGTTCAAGTGTAAGGGGAGAACCGAGGCCCTTATGATGTATTATTTTGGATGGTAGGGTAAGAATGTATGAAAAAAAATCAAATCAAATCAAGAAAAATACAAAAAAATGTGAAAAAGAAAAGTAGAAAAAACATAAGGACTACCATCCCGTTTCTTTTATGTTTCTTTTAAGTTTTTGTTATTTTGTTTTCAGCTTAAGATTGTGTCGAGTCTTGGCTTAGCAACATTGTATAGTGCATGTATTTGATCATGATAGTTAACTCGCCACCATTAAAATACCCTTTATTCCAACCAAACCGTGTTTATCATATCCCTACACCTTACATTATAACCCTTTTGAAAGCCCTCTTTGATAGTTTATCTTAGGTGCTTACGCCTAGTGGAGGAGTAATTGATCCTCTCCCAAGCCTATGGTAATCTATTTGCTATGACAGGTAGTGAGAGATATTTTCCGTTTTCATTTATGAGATATAATTCTATGACACTTGAGAGATGAGAGTATCCAAACACTATTTGTGAGGTGCTAGTGTATGATTTCCGTGCTTATTATGATTAGGGTCGAATGACTACTTGTTGTAATTACTTTTATATTTGTGTTAAATGACCCCTAACTCATATTTTGATTGGAATAAAAGCTTATTTGCTTGAGGACAAGCAAATCTCAAGTGTAAGGGTATTTGATGAGACGAAAAGTGTACCCGTTTTAAGGGGTCATTTAAGCCCTAATTCGAGTAAATGTGATCAAATGTTGCCCTAAATCGTTCATTTTGTCATTTTATGTACTTTTGAGAAGAATTCTGGAAAACATGCATATTTGGACGTTTTTGGAGCATAAAAGTGAAGAAAACGACAAAGTCTCAAAAGAAGCTGGATTTCTTACCTGACGGCGTCAGAGTCACAAGGTGACGCCGTCAGCCAATATTGACAAAGGAGTGAAATCTGATTACAGAGACTCCCTATGAAGAAAACAAGATGTTTACACCTGACGGCGTCAGGTGTTAGAGAATGTAGGACGTCAGGTGTTAACTTAAAGAGTGACGGCCCAGAGCAATTTAAAGAGTGATGGCGTCAGAAGTAAATCTATGCCATCCGAGAACCCTAATGACGGCAAGCTGACGGCGTCAGAACCCATAACCTGACGCCGTCAGAATGTAAAATCTATATATATTTTCCTATTTTTCATTCATTAGTGTGGAACTTTTGGTACAAGTTTGGGAAAAACCCTAAAGACGATTTTAGCTGTAATTTCAAGGGTTTTTCACCCTTGAAACCTTCATGTTCAATTAAAGATAAGTCCTCACTTAAATTAATCAATATGTCTATGTGTTGGTTAATTATATCTTATGCTTGTCTTTCAATTAACATGCTAGGCTAGATTTTTCTTGTGTTTGCTTAGATCTAATGAAACCTAACTATTAATTATTGGTTGATTGGTGTGTTATTACTTTGTTGGGATGAATGTTTCATCAATGTTAGGCTTAAGAAAACTGGCAATACTCCTATATGGTAACATGCTTGAACGTCTTAAGAAACATGTAACTAAGGCATACTAGGTTATTAAGGTAGTATTTAACGCATGAGCCACTGTTTACAATCCCTATGATTATGTGTACGCATAGTTGTAGGAGGAGATAAGAGCTCATAGAATTGGGGAGATATGTATGCCACCCCATGAATTGTTAAGGAATACACCCGTCATCCACGCAAGTAATACATACACCAATTAACCGGTAAAAGATAGTTAGGGAGTAAGGAAGTCTAAGTAAACACATTTGTCTCCATATAAGTTTTCACAAACACAATAGTTTAGTTATTTTATTTTTCTTGCAATTGTAGTTTTTGGGTTAGTTGACTAGCAACTAATTCCGCCCACTCCTCCAATACCCGAGATTTTACTTGCTTTCCATAAAATATAAAAATACAAAAATAATCTTCCTTTACCTTTAGACCTTTTAGAGTAGTTTTTCTATCCTAACGAACACTATTCCCTGTGAGAGAACGATCAATCCCCCGTACTTACCACTACACTATACTACACCGACCAGGTACACTGCCTAGTGGGATTGCAAGTTTCTCAAGATCCCTTGAGAGGTAAAACCTGTTGTGTGGTCGCAATCCCACGCGCATCAACTCCTAAATATGATAGTTACACTACGTATATAAGTTCTAATCTATCTATCAACCAAGTAATCATCCAACTAACTTCAATATCAATATCAGAAACAATCCTAACAGAAAAATGCAGCAATTAATCGCAACAACTCAGAAATGCAATTCTATCAATATGAAGTCAGACTAAAAGTCAAATCATGCGAAATCAACTAAGAGAACTCAATAAGCATACAACAAGCTATATCAGACTAGAATGAACAACACTGAGCAGATTTAAACTAATTGAACAAGTTCTAAGCTATTATATAAGAAATTCAGATTTATGCTAGAGAATATGAAAATGAGAACTCACAAACTAACCTTAACTGAAAAGATTGAACAATTGAGACATGCCTATCTTTGGATAGGCTTAACTACACACTACAACTATCATCTAACACCAGTTAACCCAGAATCATCTTTACCATTTCACCTTTGACTTTCGTTGACCGCACCATTTACCATTGAACTCAGCTACTAAATCCCTTACTACAAGCTACTGAAAAGCTTGGATGAGCTTAAGAAAATGAAAGTAAAAGCTTAAAACAGTTTGAAAATTTTCAGAGAACTAAATTGTAAGCATTCAAACGAAATTTGAACAAATATTCAAAATGTAACTGAACTATTATTAAAACTCTTGAGTGATTACAACTTGAAGGCTTGATAACACTACAATAAGCTGGAACTAACTAACTAGCTAAATTTAACTGCCCTACTCCTACTCCTAAGCTAACAACCCTAAAATGTGAGTGAAGAGCTTTCTTATATAGGAGCTGAGAGGGGAGCTCAGAAGCATCCAGAAGCAAGGATATTCAACGAATATTCCATCTTGGATCCGTTGTGACACAAGTGCACCAATCACATCCCTTGAATTCATGTGGTGACGCGTCTTGGCCAATCAGCTGCTGCCACGTGACATTCTCGTTATCAGGGAGTGTCAGGGTACTGGGAATTGTCCTAATTGCCCTTAATACGAGGTTAATTGGGTGGAAGTGGGATTAGGGTTCATATGCTGGGGAAAAGGGGGGAAAGGGGGTAGAAAAGGCGGGGTGTTGTTTTTATTATTTTTTTATCTTCTTTTGACTATTTGACTGGGTAAAAGGGATGGACGGGTTATGTTTGTGGGCCGGGTTAATTTTGGTAGGATTGGGCCAGTAAGAGTAATAAGGGTGTTGGGCTTTGGCTGTTTGTAGAAATGGCTTAGGATCCATATTTAGCTAAGTAAATAACACAAGGACTAAACTTGTATTTTCTGAAACTTCAAGGACTATTGCTGCCATCTTTTTATAATATATATATTACAAGGGCCTCTTTTGTCATCTTTATAACCCAGCATCGGCTCTTATACTCTTTCCATATCTCGTGCTCGTGTTGTCGTTTTTGGCTTGTTTTTATCCATTTTTGCAATATCCGTACCTACACATTCACAAACGCAAAAACACACAATCTTTGGCAATAATGGTTAGTTTTTGGTCTTAATTTGGTAAATAAAAGTATGTGTAAATTAACGCATACCAATATCCTATATATATTGCTCGTTTTATACCATTTTATATAAGATTTTGTACATAATTGCTTAAATGTTTCAATCTTAGTTATTATTGACCAATTGGTGAAAGTTAGCAATAATGGACGTGTTTTGAAGCAAAATGGATCAAGTTCAAGAAAGTCCAATAAACTGACAAGAATACGCCGTATCATTCTAGACAGATACGCCGTATACCAAGACTTGGATGATTATTTAGACCATTGCCTGACTTTGAAGAATATGTTGTATCCAAATATTAGATACTGTTAGTGCAAACGTTACGACGTTTAATCTATACAATGTCTTCATGTTTAATGATGACAAACATGTAACTTGTAATACATAATGTAAAGTGCACAAGTTACTCGTTTACACAAATCATCAATGCGTACACACATCAACATCTATCGACGGCTCAAGTCTGAATCACTTCAGGTATGAACAAACACTATACCAACTTTGTTAAGTAATCAAAGAAATTATTTTTGTCCTTAAACCTCACATTTTTATAAATGTGACAAAACAATTTTACAATAATAAATTAGATAAATTATTCTTGTATTGGGATGTGGGGATGAATTTAAGACTAGATTGGCTACTTTTAAACTGGAGGGAGATGCGCTTAACTGGTGGAAGGTGCATAAACAGGCCAAAGGAGGTGAGTCCTATGTTACTACTTGTACCTGGACTGAATTCCGTAACACTTTCTACCAGCGGTATTTTCCTTTAGCTGAGCAGCAGAGGTTTGAGCGGGAGTATAACTCTATCTACCAGTTTGAGAGTGAGAACTCGGGGGAGTATATGCAGCGGTTTTTGAGGTTGGCTAGTTTTATGGGACCGATTGCTGGGGATGCTCGCCGTCAGGCCAATCATTTCAAATGGGGGTTGAAGAAGTAGGTCTTGGATCGTCTTCTAAACAATGACTATGCGGATGTGTCAGCAGTTAACGACGCAGCTCGTAATATTAAGATCTTTCATGAGGGGAGTGTTTACAATAAGCGGAGCCGTGATGGTGATCGTATTCAGCCGAGGGGTCATGGTGGCGATCACAGGGGACAGACAGGCAGGAGCTGTGAGTCGAGGGGTCAGACAGACCGGGGTTATGATCAGACGGGTCAGTCAGGTAGGAGCTATGATCAGAGACGACAAGAGCCGAGGGGACAGGACCAAAGGTCCACTGCTAGATCTGGGTACGACCGAGAGCATAACAACAACAACAATGATCAGAATTCATGGAGGGATGAAGACCGGACCCAACAACTCAACCGTAGATCAAGACCTTCATACCAAGAGTAGAGACAATACCAAACTAGAGAACCATCTTGTGTCACATGTGTGAAACTTCACACAGGGAGACCATGCTATAAGGCTTCCGGAACATGTTACAGATGCGGATCTACAGAACATAGGGTTTGGGACTGCCCAGGGAGGATGGGCAATAGAGGTAAAGACAGGCCAGCTCAGACAAGGGACTAAACTCGTCACTAGTTTCCTTTATTTTCTTTCCTTTTGACTCAGATGTTTGACGTTTATTTCCTTTTCATTCCTATGATACACTGGTGTGGTGTTTTATTTGAATAAGATCCTTGAATGATTTATGTTCTCTATTAGTAATTTTCATTCAGTATAAATTCTGCGTATGTCGGATGATTATTTTGCTATGAGAATTTTGACGAATTGTGGGAGACCTAATGCTATTGACGACGTGCTTCATTTTGATGATACTTACTAGGTCCCGTTACGTTATTTATACGTCCTGTTTCTCTGATTTCGAATCCGATAGTGATGATTGATTCGGGCCAACCCTAGGATGTAGAATGGACTGTTAGGTGGTTGATAGGATGCTTATTCACGACTTGAGATAAAGTATGACCATCATGAAGGTATACTCATATGATGCTAGTATTATGATGCGTAGCTAACGTGATAATACTTACGTCATATGACGTACCCTCATTGTGATCAAAGGATATTTCGAGGAGTGCCTTAGAAGCTTTAGAAATTCTGGCATCTAATTAAGATTATCTGCGTTTAGTGAGACTTTAGGTTCATTCTACGTATGTGTTTAATCTGCCTTCATCCGATAAGAATCTTAGGCTTCGTTACCGTTTGACGTTTATCAACCAAGCTGTTTTCTACCCATATGTATTCCAAGTGTTACTATAGAGAAGTACACCTATTTTCTGCTACATGTACGTTTCTCATCCGTTAAACCTGTTTCACTATGATATGCTATGAGTAAGATATGAGATTTTGGAACAAGGTCTGTTTGTTTATGAGAATACCTTGGAAAGGTTATTATGAAGACGAGACTATTTGAGAATCTGAAGAGTTAAGCGTATTTATCACCCTCATGTTTTCTGCGATTCGATACATTTTCATCTGTTTTGTATATCTTCAATTTCACGGACGGAATTTTCTTTTTAGAGGGGAAGAGTTGTAAAACCCTAAATTTTGAATCATCATTTTATGTACCACTTTGGATTTTACCTACGTATGATTAATAACTAATGAAATATTAAAACTATAGGTTATGAAATAAAATACAAATTTAATCCTTAACTAAACCTAACAAATATATTTAGCATATATACTAATGACAAAAGTTCAATGCGAAACAATAATTATCTAAAGATCAAACCAAGAGATCTCAACCATACATTTATTTTAAATCTAAAGGTCTAGATTAATCATCATTTTAATATAATTAATTATTTAAGGGCACTTTTGTAATATCATTCAAAAAAAATACATCAGTTAAAGGGGGTCCGGTACACTCTCCTCATTTACTCAATTAATTTCAATTCTTTATTTACACACAGTCTTTCATTTAACACTCACCAACAAACATTTTCGGCGACTGTTGCAATTATTCCGGCGGAGGAGTGAGGAAGGAAGCGGCATCATTTTCCGTCATGGTCCTCGTCATCATTTTCCGGCGACATCTCCGCCGGTGAATCAGAGTCTGCAGAGATGTCCCATCAAATGTATATGTTTCATTTTCATTCTGATTCACCGTGCTCGTTTATTGGACATCGGATCGCCGGTGTAAACCTTACATGTAAAAATTGTTTAATGAACCACTCTTCTAAATTACGTTCTTACCTCTTTGTATAAATGAATTGATGCTTTTAGGTCATGCAATGATTTAATACAATTGTATCATGAGACGTGGGACTAGTATATGAGGAGGATATGGCTACTGCTATGAATCAGATGAAATGATTGAAGATTACGAAATATTTGATGCAAAAAAGATGGCTGGTGTGGATAAGGTATGATGATAATGATTATGTGGAAGTAAAAATTAGTGATGCATAGGCTATAGGTGTTTGTTTGGAATTTTGGATATGTATGAGAAAAGATTGTTTATATAGGAAAGACTTTTCTTACTTTTTGTGTAGTTGGGTTAGGTAGGCTTTTTTTTTTATTTCCCTTCGAGTGTTGCAATGTTTATTTGACATTTGGTTTTAGTTTTCTTTAACTTAAATAAAGAAAAAGATGGTAGTTTATATTTGTAAGACTTTTAACTTTTTTGACATTTTGTGAAAGGATAAAGAGTTGTTAGGTCACCATTTCACAACTTAAGAACATAGAATCTTAGAGAGAGAAAGTTAGAGAGAGAAAGAGAGTAGAGAGAGAGAGTGGAAGGAACTCTTGTATGAGAAATAAAGAAACTTGATAGAATGAGAACCAACACCCTCCTTGGAGGGTTACATGAGTATTTATACTCCTAGTCTAGGGCTTCACATGTTTCACATATTAGCACATTTGGCCCTTAGACTTTTACATAACATGAATAATAGACTTAATAACATGAAACATTAGTAAAGACTAAACATAATGATAATCTAAAGCAACCTATTACATAAACTATGACCGACACTTGATAATACGTGAAACGTGTTCCTAACAATCTCCCCCTAAGGGTCGGTCATGAAGATTAATAAGGTTGCTCGACGTCTTTTTCTTTGTCTTTAAATTTTGACTTTCACGGCTTTAGACGTCTTCAAAAATTCTTTAGATAAATGATTCATCGTTCTTTGTTCTTTGTCTTTGATGATGTGATAGTGATCAAGTGATGTCGTAATCTGCCATTTGTCACTTTCTTTGTCTCCAGTGGATTTACGCCTTTCTAACATGCTCATACATCTTTGACGTTGGTGTTTTCATACATTCTTAGCTCCCATTTCTTTGTTGAAGATTCTTTGTGTTGACGTAGAATCCTTCTTTGAACATTTCTTTGCATTAGACCATTGTCTTTTCACTTTGTAGATTCTTTCAATCGACGTAGAATCTTTCGTTGACTTTTACAATGCATTGATCTTTGAGGAGAGCTTAATTAATCATTGAGATGTAAGTATGAGCATGTGGAGGTTGGTGTTCAAGATGGTGGTTGTACCTGCATTGAAACAGTTAGCAATAATAAATCCAGTACTTACAGGTTTGGAAATTAGAATTTGTCGACAGCATAGTGTGAAGACTCCTTCTAATCCTTACCAAGGCCGTTCCTAATCGGATACCCCCTGGAGGGTT
Organism: Artemisia annua; assembly: GCA_014162995.1. NCBI lineage: Eukaryota > Viridiplantae > Streptophyta > Magnoliopsida > Asterales > Asteraceae > Artemisia > Artemisia annua. The sequence continues at coordinate 67,439 of LBNU01023280.1, forward strand.
TACACAGACATACATAAGTACACCCACGATTAGGTGAGTCGCTGGAGATCACCCCACGACTGTAGACCATTTGAAACCATCGTAAACACTAAGCGTAATCCACAAGGAATCACCGAAGTGACCTGCTGTCAGGGCTGTTTGATGTTGACCCTGGCAGGATTTCCGTTCAATCATTCGAGAAATACATAAGTAAATCCCTCATAAACGTTCAAGGCAGATTGCTAAGATCTGCGTAGGACTCGATAATTTACACTTAGTGTCCAATGATGTAAGACACTTAGTGTGGAAGCATTGTGTGTTCCTAAGAGAACTTGGATGTATCTCGTGGCTCTAGACTCAATTCGTGCACAATTTGGTCGTCGGAGGTGTGGAGCAGAGTACCTCCTTTTCAATATCGACACACTCGTAGTGAATGGTCAATAGATTATGCAGGGTTCTCCGTGAGAATGAAACAAGTATCTTTTAAGAGAAACTTGAGTGGCTAAGAAGGTTTAGGTGCATTGCGTCACTGGGTCCATGACGTTTTTATCTTCAATACCGGTGTCGCCTTAGCAACGACCAGTAGCATATGAATTGAACCCGGTGTCTGACCTAAGGTTGAACAAATGGAGGGCTATTTCTTTTCACCCTTTTCTTTCATTTCTTTTTAATTCTTCAACCCCTTCTTTCCCCTTTCATTCTTTTCTCCTTTTTCCATATCATACCTAAGGACTTCTAATTACTAACTATTGGTGATGTCCTTGGATAGATCTCTCCGGTTCTGGCGGATCATAGGACGGTTATTCCTATCCTTAGTCACCTTATAACTCCATGACTATCCTATTGATGCCTTTGAAACAAATGTTTGAAAATCTCTCAAAGTGTTTATATGTATAAAACTTTTTGTTAACACTTTGAGGGTTTTGATTTCTTAGGAAAGACTCCCCCTCCACATATGTTTATGAATGTTTTCAGAAATTTGCATATGCGGGAAGAGTTGGCACTTTTGAATTGGTCCACTCTTAATAGACATATACCCGAGGGACACGTTTACGTTGCTTAGTTAAAGGGATCCATTATCAGCTTTTAGGTGATAACTAGCCCTAATAACTAACTTGAAGTTGTTAACATTCCTAAAAGGAAGTTAGACCCGTCAAAGTAAACATCTAATAAGAGCTACTCGAAACGGTACTTTCTACTCGGATAAATCCTTTCGAATACTAACATTTGTTGTTTCGTCAATTCGTGGGTCAAATCTGAGTCGAGCTCGCACAAGATAAAACTTTTGACATCATATTTTAATCACTTTTCATCTTCTCCCCCTCAAAAATAGCATATCAAATATTGTTTTTGTAAACTTTTTGATTAAAATATGCCTTTTTGAGTCTTATGGGGAGAGAGCAATCAAGACTTTAATATTTGAGAACGATGTTTTTGGTCAAGTACTCCCCCTCAACAAATGAATATTTATTGAGGTGAAATACTTGTCTTTTGAGCAGAATTGTAAAAAATCATGAAAAGTTTGTTAATTCTACTCAAAAGTAAGAAGCTTTCGCTCCTTATGTGAGGATTGTAGCACTGATGCGTACAACAGGGTCCTTTAAGTACAAAGTGTGGGTTGTACACTGTTATGTGTGCACAAGCCATAAAGCATGACTTTGAACATTTTGTTTTGGAAATACTCCCCCTCAAAACTCGCATATGTTTTGAGAATTTTAAACTTTTTAAAGTTTGAGGGAAGGAGTCTTCAAGGTAACTAAAACTTTTTACATTTAAATACTCCCCCTCAAAACTAGCATAAGTTTTGGCACTTTTAAACTTTGGAGCGAACTGGGGAGTAGAGATTGAAAAAGTCTTGAGCAAGATTTTGAAAAGTTTTGAAAAACCCTTTTAAAAATTTTGAATAAATTTTGCTCAAGATTAAAAAGTTTTAGATAAACTTTGCGTGAGAACTTGCTTCTTGTTTTTAGGATAAGTGCACGTTTTGTTTTAAAGAATGGTATAGCAAGGCACTTTCCTTTCTTTGAAACCCGAGTTGTACACTGAAATGTGTGCACAAGTCGTTGTTTTTAATACAAAATTTGTTTTCTTTTAACAAAATACTCCCCCTCAAATAATGAAGATTATTCGAGAGATAGTCTTCCTGAGCAGAATTTTAATCGTATTTTAAAATACATTTTGAAAATTTGTGGGATGATTCTGCTCAAGGTTTTAGAAAACACAATCAAGTATCATACAACAAAGAATGCTTGAAGATCAGATTAGACAACAACTTCAAGGACTGAAAACCTTAGTTTACTGAAATTTGAAATCCATTTGTAGGCTGTGTCAATCCGATTAAAAGATGTTGAATTCCATCGAGGACTGAAAACCTTTGTTTCATTTAGAAATACCACTCGTGGAATTAATGGAGTCTTAAAACTCTTTCTACGTTGGAAGTTGTTTGAGAAACCCGGTGTTTCTCTTTGAGTTTTAAAATCAAAATGAGAAGAAGATTTCCATCTAGAGTTGAACCTCATGGGTTCTTTTTGAAGATTTGCGATGAATGGAGACCTTCCGTGTTTGGGATGTTCAAAGTCATTCTTTTATTGCACCCAAAGCATTCGATATATTGAAATTTTGAAAGGTTTTGAACGACTTTACTTTGGTTTCCAACTTGTTTTACCGGTGTAAAGCGAAAGTGTAGAGTTTGAAAAACTAGTTTCTCATCATTTGAATCCTTCTTCAAGTTTGGCCGTTTGACACACTTAGCCCTTTGACCTCTCTCATTTGAGTCATAAGACCTCAAGCACCGCATAATTAAATCTAGTTAATTTTATACATTTCAAACAAACACTCACGAGGGATTGGTGCAGCAGAGATCAAAAGAACATATGCAACTTCATGAACTAAATCGTTTTGAAACAGTTGTATACTTTTCTCCTCCTCAAAATATGTTCCATAAGAAACATTTTGACAATTGTTGAAATTTTCAAGAAACATATTTTGACTTTAAATGGGATGACATGTACTTGCACACGGAAAAAATGCATCAGGCACAAACAAGCATACGGATGAATCAAAAACTCATTCTAAATCTTCCTAAGTGCTCAGAATTCTCAAATTAACACACAAGATCACAGACTACCTCATTCTTTCACTCGAAATTTTCTGATTATTATCATGGTTTGGGGTTAAGATTTGAGACTTAGCATGCAGGTTAGCCTCATAATGCTATAATATTTCACAACCAAACGTCCTAGTAGTAGCAGCAAAAAACATCTACATCTTAAACCCCTAAATCACTTGATTTCAAACTTAGGTTATTTCTAATCATGTAAAAACCTAATCGAGCATTCTTTAGTGTTCTCTAAAGCTGTATGAACTGATTTAGTAGACTAACAACACATAAAAAGAAATGCCGCAATCGATAATTACTTAAGCCCTAGTTTCTGATTATGCCTTTTTGACCGTTGAAATCATTTGAAACATTTAGGGAATAATTAGACAACAACCATGAAGAAATTAGAAACTCACAATCATGGGAAAAGATCGAGGATAAAAAATTTGTTAGACTGATTCGTTGACTTTTTAATTATGTGTGCTACTTTTGAGAACATTTGTGGAAGACAAAAATTTCATTTCTCCCCCTCGAATTAGCATTTACTTTGTGAAACCTTTTTGCACATTTTAATTCGAGAGATCATAGAATTTTTGAAAATGAGTTTTTAATCTAAATGATGAAGAAACAATTTTTCTTTAAGACTTATGATTAGGTGTGCGAACTTCATGATGTTGTGAAAATTATTCTCCCCCTCAAAACATGTTCCATTTTGACAATGTAAAGCAAGATTTGTTTTAATAGAGGAACATAGTTTTGAAGATTAGAAGTTTGCACACACCAAGAATAATCACAAATCAATCAGAAAATGATAAAGAAATATGATTGTACCTGTGTCAAATATTATTCATCATCACCGAAGGACATGAAGACTGGATCAGGTCGTTTATAAAGTCGGACCGGAAATGAAGGTCTGGCTCCTATGTAGCTTTCAAGTCATCTGATCTAATCACGCCTTATCAATCTTTCCTCAATGGGGCGACATAAGGGATTAATTTCCCCCCATTTCATGCTGCATGTCTTTAGCAGCTTCTTCATCCACTTCTTTTTGGCAAAGTTTCTGAATCAACTTCCCCCCAAACTGACAACCGACTTCAGCAGATTCGAAACTTTGATGTAGTTAACATGTCTTCTAACTTTTGAAGTTTTGAGTACGCAGCGGAATTTGTAGATGACACAATAAACCACACCAAACAAACCTGAATAGTTACTTAATCACAGTTATGCTCAATACAGAAACTTCGTTCGGGGGTAACATGCAAGAAATCAACAAGAACTTCTCACATATGTAGATGCTTCACACCAAAAAAACCACGAAAGATGAAATAATACTTCTTCCCCCTGATTGTTGCGGTCTATCGGAATAATTATCACCTGTGTATGTACGAATACTCGATAGTATGACTCTGTATGAGGCATCATAATGCGGTTAAAACATCATATGTAGGTAACTTCACATAAGACAACCCGCGAGAGTTGAAACGATTACACCAAAAATCACAAAACTGAACCACTGATCATCTCTGCGGACGTCTCTCCGGTAGTAATAAAATTGTAAGCTCGATCCGTGAGTCTATTATGCGTCTCCGATGTGCACATTTCTTCCCCTGATTGCAGATCCTCGTGGAAAATGAGTGTTTTTGCAAAAAAACAAGAAAAGTCAAAGAACATCCACTCTATCTTCCGCCACGATGCCTTCTTTGGAATCGGAAGCATACACACTATGTTGATGATGGAAAATCGGAGGCAGCGTAACCCCATATGTCCAATTAACCAAACAGGTGTGAAGTACCATAAATAGCCCATGAGAATCAATTGCTGATAACATCTCTAGTCCATTGATGTGTCAAAGGATGATGTTGATATACAACATGCAAATTAGATGGATCCAAATTGCTAGAAGATGACCCTGCAATATCAGGAATGGTTGAAGCCGGAGCAAATGAATTGAAGGAAGCATTTCCATCATAATCTGCATGTGCGGGTACTGGTTCATTTTGATCATCAGCTACATGTTCGTTATTGGAAGCAGTTTGTTCGTTTGTTGTTGTAGATTCAATTGGAGGTGCAGCTGTTGCAACGGTTGTTGATGTAGTCGCAGTTGTATCAGGTAAAAGAATATTATCAGGTTGAGCAGCGGAAACAGTTGATACATGATGTGCACTACTCTCAAAGGAATCATCGAACAACGGAGCAAACAAGGTTTCCAAATCTCGACGGTTTAGCGAAAGAGGTGCAGCTGAATGATCTGGAAACTTTTAGATGGTTGGTTGCGGGTCCTAAGCTGTAGTGCTTAGAAGCCATTGCTGAAGTGCGGGTCCGAAACTGAATTATTTCGAAGCCATAACCATTAAGCTCGGGTCCGAAACCGAGTTGTTCCGAAGCCATTAATGAAGTGCGGGTTTCGTACTAAAGTATACGAAAGCCATAGTTTCTGTTGAATCTGCAAAGAAAGAAAGAAGAGACAAAACAGAGAACATGGATCCCCAAGTGTAATTGGGTTCCGGATGTTAGAAGCATAAAGTTGTAGTGTCAATTATCTTCTTGACACCCGAACACACTATATCAATGATTTCCTTTCTCTTCTCAGGGATAGATTATGTGGATTTCTCATTAGTTTTGGGGCAAATGTCTAAAATCTTTCCAGTAGGAATCCACCTAAGATAATCGCTTTGAAAATTCGACCCGTGGGTACCCACCTAAGGTTAGATCTAGGAGATGTTTTCCTCTTAGGTGCAGCGGAATGAAATGTGGGAGCGTAACTTGGTTGAGAAAACCTATGTCCTATATTGATCCACTTCTTAGGTTTCTGAATCTTAACTTTTGGTTCAACGGGTTTGTTGGTCTTAGTCGATTGTGCCTTTGCAAGTGAATTTCCCTTTGAAATATATTTTAAAGCACCTACAACATGATTATTTACGCAACTACTCTTAGATGCTAGCCAATTCCTATTAGTTTGTTGAGTACTCTTAGGTTTTGGTTTGCTACTACTAGCAGTGTTTTGCAATACAGTGGAAGGCATCACACGAGGTTTTGAACCTAGAATTTCGTCCTTTTGAAGCAGTGCCTTTTTCCTAGCCTTTTCTAGATCATAGTTCTTGTACTTGTCATTTTTGTCATAAGACTCTTTACTTTTAAAGCTCGCTTTCGACATAGTTTTCGAACTAATCCTAGATGAACCAGGTATAATCATGTGTTTAGGTTTAGCAGAAACAGATGCATTTTCCTTTGGCCAGGAATGTGGAGTGACTGGTTTTGTCAAATGATTTATCTCAACAACTTGGGAGACAAACCAAGATTTTGAAAATTTGGCTCGTTCAGATTTAAATGCAGTTGGTTGTCTAACCACTGATGGTTTTCTGATTGTTTGAATAGGCGGTTTCCCCAAGATTGATGGTTTTGCAAACTTAGTATCCACACTCTGGCCAGTCAATCTTCTTAATTTGTTTTGCAATGCAGCATTTGCAATCCCTTGTGCTTGAATTTGACCTTTTAAAAGCTCATTTTCCTTAACTAATGTATCCACATGTTTACTTTGTTCATTCAAAAACTGACCATTATTGCCCGAAGTTGGAGATTCGTTTTGCAATTTAAGTTCAAGTGAGATGCAATGTGCCTCAAGTTTTGAAAAATCTTTTTGAAACTGGGCAATGGTCTTTTTGAGACAAGCATTTTCAAACTCAAGAGTTTGGTTTGATGTTACAGTAATTAGATTAGCAAGTAAGGACTCAGACTCAGAACATTTTTCTAGACATTGTACAACATTATGTTCAACCTCTCCTTCATTACTGAAGTTAGGTTGCTCAGATTGTTGTTTCTCATTTGTATGCATAACATGATCAACAGTAGATTGTACCTCAACCATTTGCTCTTCTGTGTCATAGATGGGCATGATATCTTCGTCAACCATTTGTTCTTTGTCAAAGTTGGGCTCTGTGTCATAGGTTGTTATGATATCTGAACAATCAACTTCTGTATCATTCTCCGATCTGCTGTTGTCAATCTGCTCTTCTGATTCTGTCCCACTGCTTTCTGTGTCAACCAAACTAGCATCCAATGCTTTATCCGTATTACCCGCATTATCGACATATGTAGTATTCTCAGCATTCCCATAACCCTTTGAGCATTCCTTCCTTGTCTATCAACTCTTTCACCTTTCACGACAGCTTGATTTCGGGGGTTAGATGAAGTCTGACTCTTTGAATTCAATAATTGTGAGAACTTCTTAGCAATTAACATCACTCCTTCATTAAGTTTCGCAAATTCATAATCATCAGCATCTTGTGTGTCGTACACTAGGTCTGTATCATTCATGTGAAGTTCCTACCCGTTTACCATTAACATCCCAGCTTCAATGTCGGCCTCTAAATCTTCATATTCATCATCAGATGGAATATATGCCATAAAACTTTACGAAACAACATTGAGATTACCCCCTTCATCTTCCATGTGGCTAAGTGTGGCATCGATTTCTGCTTCAGTGTCAAAGAGTGGAGTTGAATCATACTCTTGAGCTTCCACATTTGCCATATTTTCCGTATATGCCATGAATGTCATGATTGGTTCGATAAGCTCTTCTTCATCATCAGTATCTTCCATTGTGTTTAAGCATTCAGAAGTAGAAGTCATAACGCCTTTGCCTTTCTCAATAGATACTTGTCCAAGCTTCACTAAATTTTGCAGAAGAGATTGCATATGACCATGTAGTGAAACTGGATGGTACTGTGGAACGAAGATAGGTTCAGGCTCATTCGGAGGATAGAAAAAGAAAACACCAGCAGGGGAGTAACTGAATGAATCATGAACAACGGCTGGAGATGGTGGAGCTGGGAGAATAGTCTTCTTTGGATTCATGCTTAAGCAAGATTCAAGAATTTCCCTCATTCTATAGTGATGAAGTTCTTCGGCGCGATGTATAGTTTCAAGATGTTTCCACATTGCATGAGCACTGGTATCATAGTCGAACTGCATGTAGATAGAATTGGGAAGTCCCATGGAAAGAAACCATCCAACCTGTAGGTCAGTATCATACTGAGCAAGGTCTGAAGCACTCAAATCTTCCTTCGTTTGTAATCTTATGATCCCGGGTGAGTCAGAGATGAATTTCATTTCATATGGACCATCTTGAATTGACTTAAGCATAAGATCTGCCTGAGGACGATCTGTGAGCCATTGTAGAAATCTCTGTTTCCAATCAGTGTATGTTCCAGGTAGCAACATTGGAGGCCTTGATTCATTGCCAAAGAGCAGAACATGACGAATGATGGAGCTGTGACTTTGTTGTTGATGATACTGTTGCTGATGAGAATATTGGTGAGGAAGGTAGTTGGAAGAAGGTGGTTGAGACATTATTAATGACATTTCTCTCCCCTTTGATTGTTACGATGGAATCGGAAGAATCAAACAAAAATGTCGAAAGTCGATATAGCACTCAAGGGATCTTGCAGACGGGAAAGGTGTGAATGTGACTTGGTAATTAGTCCGTTTTTAGTTAATTTCAATTAATTCGGGTTTCCCTCCAAAATAAATTTGAAAAATTTTCTACTCCCAAAATTTGAAATTATTAATAAAATCCAATTCTTAGTTCACACAAAAAATTTGAGTTTCAAAAAAATTTTGACGCCAAATTTGGACCGTAAAAATTCGAATTTGGACCAAAAATTTGAATTTTCGACCAAAATTTTCACACTTACACCAAATTTTGAATTTCGTGTAAAAATTGAACGTTTAGTCTCCTAGAAAAATTAAATTTTACTCAAATTTTCCCGCCAAATTTTTTTTTGGAAAATAAGAAAGGGATAGAGAGAAAGATAAGAAAGATAAGATTGTAAAGAAGAGATAGATCTTTAAAGGATAAACAAGGTTGTTGTTCTAGATTAGATTGTTTTGGTGAAGTTTGAAGAACGATCGTGTATGTCGCTTACTCGATAAACTTGTTACTCGATAGGGTTTGATACTCGATAATGGCTCCTTACTCGATAACCTAAAGAAATTTCGGCAGAGGTTCGTTTAGAATTGTCGTAGAAAGGCCTTACTCGATATACGATAAGAGTTTTTAGCTTAATTGCTAACTGGCTAACTCGCCAAAGAAACTTGATCTAACTCGATACAATAAGTTCCTTACTCGAAACAGTCACCTTACTCGAAACTGCCCTTAGTGGAGACCCTTACTCGATGAAGAACCCATACTCGATACTATGCCTTACTCGATATAAGTTAAGTGTTACTCGATAAAGAAGCAGCTTACTCGATAACAAGCTCACCTTATTCGATAAACAAACACCCTTACTCGATAAATGAAGCACTTACTCGATGACCAGCACCCCTTACTCGAAAATTGCTTCCCTTACTCGAAAAGTACAAGTGCTTACTCGATAAGATTCATAAAAAACGAGCCCTAATCATCTAAATAAGCCACGAATCACTATGTTTTCACCAAATACTAATCTAAAACAACCGAATTTACCCCTTGGCGAATGATACCACTTGTTAGGTCACCATTTTGTAACAAGGGTACACTTTAATATTTTATGAGAGAATCATATGTGATCTACAAAGAATCACATGGGAATTCATACAGAATCCCATAGGATTCACAATGAATCCCATGGGATGCACCAAACAATCCTATGGGATTCATACTGAATCCTTTGTGATTTATTGTCATTTTACGAATCCCGTGGGATTACTTTACGAATCCCGTGGGATTTTTCTGGCCGGAAATTTTGAAGAAAAAAAAAATTCGTCTTTTTACGAATCCCACGGGATTTTTACGAATCCCATGGGATTTTTCTGGACGGAAATTTGAAAAAAAAAATCATCTTTTTACGAATCCTGTGGGATTTCTTTACGAATCCCGTGGGATTTTTCTGGAAGGAAATTTTGAAAAAAAAAATCGTCTTTTTACGAATCCCGTAGGATATTTCTAGACAGAAATTTTGGAAAAAAAATCGTCTTTTTACGAATCCCATGGGATTTTTACGAATCCCGTGGGATTTTTCTGGACGGAATTTTGAAAAAAAAGTTCGTCGAAAGTATATAACAATGCATATCTATAGAAAGATAATTTTTTTCTCTTCGCGATGGTGAATTTTTCGTAGCTTGAAGATTTACCGTTTGAAAGATATGTTGTTTTTTTTGAAAAATGTGGAAAGTGGGTTTTTATATTAAATGAGCTAAAATGCCAATTTTGCCCTCACTTTGTTATTTTTTGATTTGATCTTAAGGTGGATGGATGGTTGAGATTGACTTATTTATTTTTTAAGTGATACTTGTTTTGCATATATCTCACCTCATATACTAATCCTATCCTAAGACAAACACACGACACACTCATTTTTTTTAAACAACTCTTTATTATAAGAATCAAATTACACACCTTGTGATCACACCAAATCGTTTGTATATAATAGGAGATTGCATTGTCCACTCTTGCCTATCCTATTCCCTAAACTTGTACACGGCATCTCAAATATCTCCTTAAACCGGTTCTTATTGTTTCCAAACTCAAAAACACGCTATACCATTTAAACCGTATATTATCCCCGAGGCACTTTATTTTGCATACTCTAATTTTGGCGCATACCAAGGGACAAATCCTCACCATCCATCTAGTTTGATCTAATGGTGGGGATTAACCTAAGATTAAATAGGGAAACATAAGTCAATGTTCTTTTTCTTTTTCTTTGTCTTTTTATCTTTTTTATTATTCATTTTTTTTTTGTCTTTTTTTCACGCTTCAAGGTTTTTTTTTTCTTTTTTTTTTTGTTTCTTTTTTTGGTGTCTTTTTTTTTTTTGTTTCTAATTCACGTTCTTTTTTCTAATAGACGTTTTTTTCGCTTTCATACATTTTCGTTTGTTTTCATACGCGTTCGTCCGTTTTCATACGTTTTTGTCTGTTTTCGCCCGTTTTCATATATATTCGCCCGTTTTCGTCCGTTTTCATACGTTTTTGTCCGTTTTCATACGTTTCCGTCCGCTTTCTTATGTTTTCGCCCGTTAAGTATGTTTTCATATGTTTTCTTACATTTTCGTTCGTTTTCATACGTTTTAATACATTTTCGTCCGTTTTCACTCGTTTTCGTCCATTTTTCATACGTCCTCGTCCGTTTTCAGAAGTGTTTTTACGCTTTCATACATTTTCGTCCGTTTTCATACATATTCGTCCATTTTCTTATGTTTTTGTCCGTTTTCATACGTTTTCGTCCGTTTTCTTTCGTTTTCGTCCATTTTTCAAACGTTTTTATCCTTTTCATATATGTTTTTACACTTTCATATGTTTTCTTCCATTTTCATACATTTTTTCGTTTTCTTACGTTTTCGTCCATTTTTTCATTCGTTTTCGTCCGTTTGTAATTTTGGCAATTTTCATATATTTCTAAATATCACAAGTGATATTCAGAATATCACAAATTATATTCTGAATATCACAAGTGATATTCTGTGATATTCTAAATATCACAAGTTATACTCTGAATATCACAAGTGATATTCTGTGATATTCAGAATATCACAATTGATATTCTGTGATATTCAGAATATCACAAGTGATATCCTGAATATCACAAGTGATTTTCAGAATATCACAAGTGATATCCTGAATATCACAAGTGATTTTCTGTGATATGCAGAATATCACAAGTGATACTATGAGTACTACAAATGATATTCCGGATATCATAAGTAATATTCTATGATATTCAGAGTATCACAAGTTATATTCTGAATATCATAAGTGATTTTCTGAATTTGACAAGTGATATTCAACAAATGTTTTGTAACATGAATATCACAAGTGATAGATATTCAGAAAATCACAATTGATATTTAGAATATCACCATTGATATTTAGAAAAACACAAGTGATATTCTGAATATCAATTGTGATATTCAGAAACGTATAAAAACGGACGAAAAAGTAAAAAAATGGACTAATACGTATGAAAACGGACGAAGTATGAAAACGGACGAAAACATAAGAAAATCACAAGTGCTATTCAGAATATCATAAGTGATATTCAGAAAATCACAAATATTCAAAAAAAAATGGACTAATATCAAAAAAGCTTATGGAGTTCTTGGCATTTTTCGTGTTGTTTCTGAGTTAACTGCTGAGTATATAATGAAGATCATTATTGGATTTTACACCAAGGTATTAATTACGTACTTTTTATGTACAAGATGGTTTTTGTGCCTTTCATTGTAATAGACAAACACAATAAATGTTTTTGCTGATGGTATATGTGTAGTATCACTAGTGATATGTTTGATATATGTGTAGTATCACTAGTGATATGCTTGATATATGTGTAGTATCACCAGTGATATGTTTGATATATGTGTAGTATCACTAGTGATACGCTTGATATATGTGTAGTATCACCAGTGATATGTTTGATATATGTGTAGTATCACGAGTGATATGTTTGATAATCTATTTCTTATTGTTGTAATTACTGATAAGCTGTCTATGATACTGGACTTTTTTTATAAACAACCTGAGAGAGCTAAAGTCAAAAGTTGAGACTGATTTGCCAAGTCTTCCACCACGAAAAGTTTGTGATATTGTTCAAAATTTTATGGGTATAAAGAATCCTCCTAAAGGACATAAGAATGACCGTATTAAGGGTGGACGTGAAAAAGCTATTGAGAAAAGTAAGAACCAAAAGAAGAGTCGTAATATTTGTAGTTTAACTGATCATAATAGACATACTTGTCCAAACAAGGGAAAATTTCACCGTCATCACCATCTTTTCTACTACCTTGGATTTGTTTTGAGTGGTATTTAGTTTAATATGGTAATGTGAAAAGTGAAAACTGTCATACCTGTAGTATCACCAGTAATATATCACAGAATATTACTAATGATATCCGGAATATCATTTGTGGTACTCATAGTATCACTTGTGATATTCTGCATATCACAGAAAATCACTTGTGATATTCAGAATATCACTTGTGATATTCAGAATATAATTAGTGATATTCAGAATATCACTTGTGATATTTAGAAACATATGAAAACGTCTGAAAATTGCCAAAAACATTTAAAAACGGACGAAAACGAACGAAAATGTATGAAAACGTATGAAAGTGTAAAAACATGTATAAAAAGGACAAAAACATTTAAAGAATGGACGAAAACGAAAGAAAACGGATGAAAACGAATGAAAACATATGAAAACGAACGAAAATGTAAGAAAACGGACGAATATGTATGAAAACGAACGAAAACATATGAACGCGTAAAAACACGTCTGAAAACGGACAAAGAGGTATGAAAAACAGACAAAGAGGTATGAAAAATGGACGAAAACGAAAGAAAACGGACGAAAACGTATTTAAATGAACGAAAACGTATGAAAACTGACGAAAACATATGAAAACGAATGAAAATGTAAGACAACATATGAAAACGTATGAAAACAGACGTTAAGGGGCGAAAACGTAAGAAAGCGGACGAAAACGTATGAAAACGGACAAAAGCGTATGAAAACGGACGAAAACGGGCGAAAACGTAAGAAAACGGGCGAAAATATATGAAAACGGGCGAAAATNTAAAAAAAAAAACCGAAAAATAGAAAAAAAATAAAAAAAAAAAAAAAAAAAAAAAGCGTGAAAAAAAAGGACACCAAAAAAACATAAACAAAAAAAAATAAAAAATAAAAAACAAAAAAGAAACAAAAAGAAAAATTCCCTTGCAGTGTGAAAAAAAAAGGAAAGAAACACTGTTCTGGTTGGCAATCTTCTAATGAAGTTGAGTGGGACAGAAGGTACCTTGCTGCGGAACCTTGGGTGTCTTAACACAGAGAACCACAAACACTGTTGTAGCTGCGGGATCCCTCCAGCTGAGCAAAGATTGAATCCGTTCTCCTTGTGTGGCTAAATCACCAGCCAACGTCTGAAGCCTTCCAGAAATACTCCTCAAACGGTCATATCTCATCCTGAGGATGTCTCCACCAGGAAGAGAAGTTGGAAAGGTATCACATTCTTCATCTAGTTCATCAGGATGCACATTATCTGCATGCGAGAGGCGAGTGTTCATATGGGGAGCATACGTTGGTCGATATCTGTAGTTCCAAATTCCAAGCAAAGAGAGATAAAGGAAAGAAGAGGGCAAAATAAGCGTTGGATACAAGACCGCTATAAAGAATAGGCACAATTCGATGATTTAGTGAATCTACTTGTGGGCTTCAAACCTACTGATGTGAGGGACTCATGGACTTGTTCCCTTAGTTCCCTCAACACATACACTGTTTCCTCCATGCGATGTGCTATTGATTCTTCGACATTGGTTTCCACCATTGATAAGGTGAAGTGGAATAAAACTCTCCCTATTAAGATAAACATCCACTCATGGAGGTTACGCAAAGACCGATTGCCTACTCGCTCGAACTTGGATGCTCGTGGGATTGATATTGATTCTCTTCGTTGCCCGGTTTGTAACGATGCCATCGAATCAACAACACACCTCTTTGTCGAGTGCACTGTTGCTGCAGATATTTGGTCTAGGATTAAAGATTGGTGGGGGCTGGTTTGCACCCCAAATAATCTCGATGGCATTCTTTCTTGGCATGATTCAGCGCATCTCAACAAAAAGGAAAAAATTTGCTTGGATGTCGTTGTCAACACCTCCACATGGGTCATTTGGCGCTTTCGAAATAGAGTTTGCTTTGACTTGAAACCCCCTCGTCGGGACACTCTCATGGAAGAAATCAAGACTCTTTCACACCTTTGGATTACTCATAGAAGCAAAAACATCCGGTTGAATTGGCTTGAATGGATCAACACCCCTAGAGTGGCTTGTACCGTTTAATTGTATCATTTTTCATTGTAACTTTGTTCTAGCTTCTTGCTAGTTTTTAATACAAATCGCNGAATGCCTAAATTATTTTTTTCACAAATTTTGTTTTCTAAAAGCCCAGTTCTCTCATTCTAAACGGCCCATTGAAAACCTTAGGAGGGAAGTATAGTAGATTTTTATCATATGTATTACGTTGGTAACTTGTTTCAAACAATTAGTTATCATTATATCTTAAATTTGATCATATAATCATATGTTAATATGATGTCTATTTTAGACATTTTACCTGTTGACAAATTGATAATCTGATTTTTCCAAACACTCAAAAAATTGATTATTTGATTATTGTGATATCAAACAACATAATCAAATCCAAACACTATATTTCAAAACTGCGTTTTGCAACTGCTGATTATCCGTTTTCAAAACGAATAATCTATTTTCAATAAGCAATCCCAAACACTCCCTAATACACAATTTAATTCACTCCTTCACAAAAATATACAACTATTTAACCACAAAATACAATCTAATTAATCTTTCAAAACATAACTCTGAATTCCAGCAGCCCAAAACAAAATAACAATTGTTCGCCGAAAAATTTAGTCACAGGGTATCCACCGCCGCATCGCGTGGGTACCCTACTAGTTATTAGAAAAGAGTCGGATGATTGTACTTCATGTCTCATTGTTTTGAAGGTTACCATTCATATGTAATATATAGGTATCCGCTTTATCAAAATTTAGATCGATAGACTAAAACCCTTAATAAACCATAAAAAGTGAAGTAACTCCCAATATCGTCTTCTACTGGTTATGAGTCCCAATACTCATCTTCCACGATGTATGGGAGAGGTTGAGATGTAGAGAGCCCTATCCCTACCAAATGTAGAGAGGTTGCTTCCGGTTCTACCAAATGTAGAAAAGGACCTCCGACCTTGAAAGGAGTAAGGATCGAACCCATGACCTCTTTCTCCGGAGGCAAGGGTGTTAACCACTTGATCGAAAAAATAAATAAACATATCATGGATGGTACCTCTTAAAAACCATAGATCAAAAAAATATATACATATCTTAAAGATACTAACTAAATCAGATAAATTAAGATACAAACAAATAAACAATTGATTGGATAATTAGTTACATAATTTCCTATCAATAATCCAGTGTCATGGAGGGGCATGCATTTACAATGATCGCGAAAATCATTGCTGTGTGCAACTTTAGCAAGAAACCAACAGAATACTAACGAATATTCGCTCCCAATCTAAGGCATCTGATAAAAATTGCTATCAATCCAGGATACTAATTGTTGACAATAACTGTCACAACATACTTACCACAAACATGGATAGATCACAACCAAAAGGTTAGACAATCAAGTCTGAAGTTAAGAAAGACCTTGAGAATGCGCTAACTAACCACAACTTTTACCAAAAAATTGTTCCTGGCTTGATATTTTTCTTCACCTTCTCATATCCCCAAAGACAAAGGAATAGCTAAATTTGGTAAATTGAACCAAAAGTAGCATATAACTTTACTTATAGCATGGAGCCAGTTCTGGTTGGCAATCTTCTAATGAAGTTGAGTGGGACAGAAGGTAGCTTGCTGCGGAACCTTGGGTGTCTTAACACAGAGAGACCTATCTGAACGATGACAACATAGAAAGGTGTGGCATAAAGAACAAAAGCAGCAATTAAACAGAAAACCACAAACACTGTTGTAGCTGCAGGATCCCTCCAGCTGAGCAAAGATTGAATCCGTTCTCCTTGTGTGGCTAAATCACCAGCCAACGTCTGAAGCCTTCCAGAAATACTCCTCAAACGGTCATATCTCATCTTGAGGATGTATCCACCAGGAAGAGAAGTTGGAAAGGTATCACATTCTTCATCTAGTTCATCAGGATGCACATTATCTGCATGCGAGAGGCGAGTGTTCATATGGGGAGGATACGTTGGTCGATATCTGTAGTTCCAAATTCCAAGCAAAGAGAGATAAAGGAAAGAAGAGGGCAGAATAAGCGTTGGATACAAGACCGCTATAAAGAAAAGGATATGGATGATAATAGTGCTCACAGGATTCTTCCAACTATATATCTCAATAAACCATTTTCCAAAAGCGACATAACTGCTCAAGAATGACATGATTCTGAAGAAATTAGCTTTACTTACTCGCATACTCCATGTGTAAGAATCGTCCAGCATATACTCCACAACCTCTTTCCTCAAGGGTGGATCTGCTCGGCCAAGCCTTATGGAGACACTCATCATGGCTCTGTGCCTCAAGCTATAAATCTCGGTGACAGTTAGGGGTTGAGTGTAGTGCATTTTTGGGAGCAATGGTTGCGAGTACATATGCATCATATTCAGAAATGATGAGCACTTAAACCTCACTTCCAACATAATCTCACCCATCTTTTTCACCCCAGATGGATGCATAACTAGGAGTGGGTACGAAGGGGTGTAAACGCGGTCAATCTCAAGGTTTGCAACACGAATCCTGACCTTCCCCATCCTTGAATCAATTGCCTCTCCATCCCTATCCCCACTTTGCAGATGAGAGAGATCAAACACCCCAATGATTATATAGGTACATGGATCAAAAACTTCCCAAGTATAGCGCTCATTCCACTTTGGAGTCAAACTGTCGACAATTGTTCTTGTTCTGACCCACTTTCTTCCATACTTGGCCACACAAAATGCATCTGTTGTACCCCTTCCCTCTTTTGTCTTCATTGGTAATAACCCATGAGCACTCAAGATTCCCACTTCAAGAACCCCAATGCTGTTCCTCCATAAGTGCTTAGATGTTGGCCTCAAATCACTACTGTGGTCAGTAGATTCATCCACAACGTGATAACCTCCTTCCAAGCAAATTCTCAAATGAATCCTGCTGGCGAACTTAACTTCCTTCTTTTCCCCTTCATCGATATCATTCTTCTCCAGATAAAACCATCTAGTATTGATAGCTTTGCAATCTAACCTCCGATCAACGTCCTGCAAACGAATGGAACATGTTCCAAGAACTTCATTGTGGTTAGGTGCAAACTTGTCTTCAATACTCAATATTAAGGGCTCGTCAAATGGTTCTGCAGCTACAAACATTAAGTCCTCGTTCCACAGAGGATTAATGGAAATGTTCGAGGATATTTTAGTACACAAAGTCTGATGTCCAAGAACTGCCTTCACAAAAACTTCAGGAAACCGAGTTCTATCATGTGGTATCAAATCCTGCGCTTCAATCACATTAACTCTGAGATACCAAAGCTTTGGCGAAAGATACACTTTTGATCGGCTATTGGCAAGAGCATTAGCCTCCCAAACCGAAGCATCATCTGTATGCCATGCTTCAGGAAACACTTCATCAGCTTGAATACCCCACCATACAGCTAGCATCAACTCTCCTTTCAGCTTTTTCCCTTTTCTATTTTCCAATCTATACCATTGAGGTGCCACAGGACTATCTGGCGGAGCCCTCTTTGGAACCACACAAAGATCATATAAAACACACCCCATGAAATCATCTTTCTTAGCATCTTTATCTTTGACCGTGATGTCAATCATATTCGCTTGAATATGGTCTCTAGCAAAAGCAAACACTTGGTTCCACTCAGGATTTGAGCTCTTCTCAATATGACGAGTTGTTCCCTTACATCTTCCAACCCAAACCTCAGCATACGGGTCACAACAACTCCCACTAAAATCATTTACAACTAAATTCTTTGCTTTTACCACACTTACATATAAGTATTGCTTTCGTTGCAAATAGTCGTAAGTGTTAGACAGCTTATACTTTCCAATCTTCCCTTCATCAAGGTGTGATTTAGTCTCCTCCACAGTGAAATCATCATCAGATGATGTATCCGTCATTTGGTTTTTCTGATAACTTCCAAAAAGAGAGGGGGAAAAAAATTAACTATGAGAATATTTATGGCAGACAAACTTAATACTTGATTGGATTCTAATACTATGTGGAACATATTAGTTGATGAATGTTTATTAAAACGCTGAAAATAAGCATATAGATTTTTATTTTTATTTTCTTTTGGAAAGAAAAATTTACTGACTCAGGTAAACTTCTTAATATGCTATCAAACTCCAGTGAGAAATAACACACACACAAAAAAAACAGTTTAATGACTTTAAAAAGAATAAACTCAAGTCAGTTTAATGAACACCAGAACTATACTGAACAATGTTTATACTTTATAGATCTAAACCAGAAACATATAAGTAGCAAGAATTACACAAACTTACACAAGATCTTCAACAAAATGATGAACAACTTAATACATAAACAAGATAAGCTAGTGAAACCTGATTGGGTGAAGGAAGTAGGTGTATCAATGTCACAGTGTGTTTAGTGTCGAACAAATTTCAATTCAGCCCCTCAACAATTATCTTTTACAAATAATGCATCCATCTTTAGTTAATATCAACCAGAGTACCAGACCTTAATCTTTTTACTCAAGCTTGTTCTTCTCACATAATAAAAATTTATCATAGTCCTAGTTAAAACACAAACATTACATAGGCATTTCGGCACATTTCAAGTTAACTTCGAGTATAGAAGTGTTCAGATTTTGCAATCAAGTGTATAAATTAAATCAACAAGACCGCACATATAAATGATAAGCAATCCAAAGAGCTTTATACATTTCCACAACATTCATATGATTTTTTAAGTTAGTTCATCAAGAATTTATTAAAGTTGCTATTCAAGAACCAAACTTTCAAATACAATCAGTGTAATCTGTCTCGATATCCAAAAAGTCTATACTAACTTACAAAAGCATGATCAGCTATAACATTGAACTCCACTCGTAATGGATTATTGTTTATTATACATAAGCTATAAAACAAACACCCCCGAAACTGTTTGTACTGGAAAAAAAATAAGGGTACCTTTTTGGCGGGAGGTTGGGATTGGGAAGGTATAAATTTTGAGTGAGGTCACCCATGTAATCAACCTCTTCTTCTTCATTTCCCATTTTTTTATTACACAAATTTTGTTTTAATTATTGTTCATATACTAGGGGGCTGGTGTAGTTTTACCGGGTTATTTAATACCCGACCAGACTATTTGGATCCACAGCCATTATTTATTTAAAAAGGAAGAAGTAAAAGCAAATAAACAAATAGGACACTTTGGCCGAGTGGTAGAAACATCTCAAATACCTGCTTATCTAAAACTAGGATTATTTAATTACCCTAGACAAAGGGGGGTATTTTTTTTATAAACTTAAATAAGCGCATAAGTTTCGGGGAAATAAAATGACCTTATTTAACATAAGCTATTAAACAAACACCACCAAAAGTGTTTAAACTAAAAGAAATAAGGGTACCTTTTTTTTGGCGGGAGGATGTGAAGTGGGTTGGGATTGGGAAGGAAGAAATTGAGTGAGGTCGCCCATGTAATCATCCTCTTCTTCTTCATTCACCATTTTATAAACAGTTTTTGCTGATTGGTTTTTGTTAACAATTTTTGCAGTATTTGAAATTCTTCTCATACTAATAGGGTTTGGGTTGTTTTACCGGGTTATTTAATACCCGACCAGACTATCCGGGTCCACAGCCCGTTATTTTTAAAAAGGAAGAAGTAAAAGCAGATAAGCAAATAGGACACTTTGGCCGAGTGGTTAAGGCGTGTGCCTGCTAAGTACATGGGGTTTCCCCGCGAGAGTTCGAATCTCTCAGGTGTCGCTTCCTTTTTTTATTTTTATTTATTTTTCTAAAAGTTAATTCACATTTCTTAACCAAAAACAATATGTTTGGTAAATTGTACACATGTGTGTAGTTTTAATTTTTGAACATGGCTCGGTTTTTACTTTATAGAAACCGTTCGGTTTCAGGTTTTGGTTCATTTCAGTTTAGTTTTTTGATTTTTTTTTTTTNACTCAGGTAAACTTCTTAATATGCTATCAAACTCCAGTGAGAAATAACACACACACAAAAAAAACAGTTTAATGACTTTAAAAAGAATAAACTCAAGTCAGTTTAATGAACACCAGAACTATACTGAACAATGTTTATACTTTATAGATCTAAACCAGAAACATATAAGTAGCAAGAATTACACAAACTTACACAAGATCTTCAACAAAATGATGAACAACTTAATACATAAACAAGATAAGCTAGTGAAACCTGATTGGGTGAAGGAAGTAGGTGTATCAATGTCACAGTGTGTTTAGTGTCGAACAAATTTCAATTCAGCCCCTCAACAATTATCTTTTACAAATAATGCATCCATCTTTAGTTAATATCAACCAGAGTACCAGACCTTAATCTTTTTACTCAAGCTTGTTCTTCTCACATAATAAAAATTTATCATAGTCCTAGTTAAAACACAAACATTACATAGGCATTTCGGCACATTTCAAGTTAACTTCGAGTATAGAAGTGTTCAGATTTTGCAATCAAGTGTATAAATTAAATCAACAAGACCGCACATATAAATGATAAGCAATCCAAAGAGCTTTATACATTTCCACAACATTCATATGATTTTTTAAGTTAGTTCATCAAGAATTTATTAAAGTTGCTATTCAAGAACCAAACTTTCAAATACAATCAGTGTAATCTGTCTCGATATCCAAAAAGTCTATACTAACTTACAAAAGCATGATCAGCTATAACATTGAACTCCACTCGTAATGGATTATTGTTTATTATACATAAGCTATAAAACAAACACCCCCGAAACTGTTTGTACTGGAAAAAAAATAAGGGTACCTTTTTGGCGGGAGGTTGGGATTGGGAATGTATAAATTTTGAGTGAGGTCACCCATGTAATCAACCTCTTCTTCTTCATTTCCCATTTTTTTATTACACAAATTTTGTTTTAATTATTGTTCATATACTAGGGGGCTGGTGTAGTTTTACCGGGTTATTTAATACCCGACCAGACTATTTGGATCCACAGCCATTATTTATTTAAAAAGGAAGAAGTAAAAGCAAATAAACAAATAGGACACTTTGGCCGAGTGGTAGAAACATCTCAAATACCTGCTTATCTAAAACTAGGATTATTTAATTACCCTAGACAAAGGGGGGTATTTTTTTTATAAACTTAAATAAGCGCATAAGTTTCGGGGAAATAAAATGACCTTATTTAACATAAGCTATTAAACAAACACCACCAAAAGTGTTTAAACTAAAAGAAATAAGGGTACCTTTTTTTTGGCGGGAGGATGTGAAGTGGGTTGGGATTGGGAAGGAAGAAATTGAGTGAGGTCGCCCATGTAATCATCCTCTTCTTCTTCATTCACCATTTTATAAACAGTTTTTGCTGATTGGTTTTTGTTAACAATTTTTGCAGTATTTGAAATTCTTCTCATACTAATAGGGTTTGGGTTGTTTTACCGGGTTATTTAATACCCGACCAGACTATCCGGGTCCACAGCCCGTTATTTTTAAAAAGGAAGAAGTAAAAGCAGATAAGCAAATAGGACACTTTGGCCGAGTGGTTAAGGCGTGTGCCTGCTAAGTACATGGGGTTTCCCCGCGAGAGTTCGAATCTCTCAGGTGTCGCTTCCTTTTTTTATTTTTATTTATTTTTCTAAAAGTTAATTCACATTTCTTAACCAAAAACAATATGTTTGGTAAATTGTACACATGTGTGTAGTTTTAATTTTTGAACATGGCTCGGTTTTTACTTTATAGAAACCGTTCGGTTTCAGGTTTTGGTTCATTTCAGTTTAGTTTTTTGATTTTTTTTTTTTCATTTATCACAGTTTGATCTTTCAATGGTCTAGTTTTTTAATGCAACATAGTACAACCTTTTCAAGTATGAAGAAGCACAAAATAATGACAATAAGAAATTATTGATCATGAAAAAATATATAAAGGAATTGTTTATGTGTCATAAAATGACATAATAATAATAATAATAATAATAATAATAATAATAATAATAATAATAATAATAATAATAATAATAATAATAATAATAATAATAATAACTAACTAACTAACGACCACAAAAATTCAAGATTATAATTGTTTATGTATTATAAATACAACACTAGTTATAATGCCCGCGCACGCGCGGGTTTTTTTATTTTTGTTTTTATTATTTTTTTTTTAAATTTTTTGAATCATATATTTTCATTTATTAAAAAATAAATAATTTAATCTTTGTTTTGTTTGATTTATGATGTTTAATTATAGTTTTTTATTATTAAAGATAATTATTTAAAAATTTTAATTCAATTGTTAATCGCATGTTATCTACATTTTTTGTATTTATCTTTTACTTGTCTTATGGATAAATATAAAATGTTACCTAATAAGAAAATATATTTTTTTTTAAATAAAATTATTACTAAATAAGGTATGATTTGATTTTTTTGAAATGGAAAAGTCCCCACTTGGGGTTTTGTTTTATTATATAAAAGATTCAAGATGCAATAGAAACATGTATTTTTTTATTTATTTATTTATTATTTTTTTTTTTGAATTGTATGTATTTTGTCGGTTTGGTTTTTTCCGATTTGGTGTTTTTGCCAAAAACAAACGGAACCATAAACTTCAATCTTTTGTATATTACAAAAACCGAATTGTCAGTTTTTCGGTCAATTTTGGTTTTCTGCACACCCCTACATGGATGTGCTTCCATCCTACTATAAGATATGATGATTTCTCAACCAAATGTTTTTCTTCTGGATAAAGGTATTTTCGTTTTGGTAATAGAAATGAGATATGCTATGTCCACTCAATGTTTACAAAAAAAATTTCACACAATTGAGTTGGCTACATATTATATAGGTCAATAAAAGAGAAGAGAGAGAAAATGAGAGTGATAAACAATAATAACACACATACATGTCATTTTGTGGTACTTTTTTTGTAAATCTTATGTGGACATAGCATTTCTCAATAGATATACATTTGTGTAACAATAATAATAATAATAATAATAATAATAATAATAATAATAATAATAATAATAATAATAATAATAATAATAATAATAATAATAATAATAATAATAATAATAATAATAATAATAATAATAATAATAAATAAATAAATAAATAAATAAATAAATAAATAAAAAGATACACATGCTTATGTTACACAACTTGCATCCGTTTTTGTATAGTAACTCAAAAGAAAACAAAATGCAACTTCTTCAGATCTTGTATAATATCTATAACGAATGATAGTTAAGTAAATTACAGCTTGTTTTGTTTGAGATAAGTTAAGGAGTAAAGGTTAAGAATTATGTCAAACCTCATAATCGATCATGTTTCAAGTTGTCTTGTTGTGATAAGGTGTATGTATTTGTTTTGGTTGAGTCTTTTTCTTCTTTTGGTCTCTAGTCTTTATGTTGACGGTTATGTTTGTATTAGCCTTTGTGCCTGGTTTTCTTATTGAAATATTTTTGCTCTTTAAAAAAGTTTCTATTTACAAGCTCACAACATTTTTTTTAAAAGGCCACTTATAAATAATTGTATCTAACCTGACACTTTTTCTAATTTTAATGTATCGAATAAATTTTTTTTGCAATTTAGTTCATGAAATTTTGAATTTCGTCAACTTAGTGTACAATTTTAAAAGTTCAATACTTGATTCCTGAACTTTTAAAATCGTACACTAAGTTGACGAAATTACAAAATACATACACCAAAAAGTGATGATTCGAATTCGCTACATCAGAATAGATAAAATGTCAAGTTACATACATTTACAAATGATTAGCCAAAAAACATAAATCTTCATAAGAAGTTGTTTTTAGCTTAAGTAGGTTTTTGTGCTTGTGGAAAATAACTGCAAGTTATTTGATGAACATTGCTAGTAACTTTGGGTGGTTGATGATAGTTATTTGTAACAGTGGAATGTTAAGATTTAAGTTACAAATAGTTAGTTCAAAAAAAAAAAAAAAAAAATTACAAATAGTTGGTGCATGTTTTAACATCTTAGGCGCCCACTATGGATAGCAAATTCTTTAAACTTATATTCCTTTATCATCTTTGAGCAAAATATTGGACCCATAAAATTTCTTAAATCATTAATAGTGAATCATCATGTACTTCTTTAGTTTTAATCAATTTCTACACCTAAAGAGAGACACATAAGTATCTCATTTGTGTGTATCTTTGATTTTATAACATACAAATAAATAATCTGCAAGTGATTAAAACTTTTTATATTCAACTGTGGTTGTCTTTAACAAAAATAATAAGAAAATAAGTATCAAATACAATAACATTTATATTTCAGTGTTTTTTTAGCTTTTAGCATTTAAATGAAATTTTCACGTGACTTGACAAACAAGCTTTATTTTTTAAACGCTAAACGCTAGTTGCTCTAACACGCTCGAAAACATTGCACGCCAAACATCCCTTACATAATTAAAAACACACAGTTCCCGTATTTATCTATTTCATTTTCTTACACCATATAAACTCTACAATTGACCCGGTCGAGCCACCGGGTCATGGTTCAACCGGGCTTTTCGATTGAAGCTGGCTTCCGGTCACTCGACCGGTTCACGGTTCAACTGGCCGGGTCAACCGTGTTTTAAAACATTGCTCTATTAAAAAAAACAACCACACCCTTTCTGTACACCTTCTTAATAGGGGTGTAATCGAGCCGAGACAACTCGCGAGCAACTCGAGATCGACTCGAAAAATATTCGACTCGAGTCGATTTAAACGAGTCGAGCTCGAGCTCGAGCTACTCGTGTAAGATATCGAGTCGAGTTCGAGCTTTAAGTTACTCGGCTCGTAAAGCTCGCGAGCCTTAACGAGCTTTTTAAAAATTACATATATACCCTTTATTTAAACATATATTACTTTTCATTATCCTCATATAAAGAGAAAAGGTAAAAAACCCTATCCACTTTTACACCTAACCATACATATTGCCAAGTTGGTGCCGTCATTTTTCTTTCATCTTCTACAATTTGACCACAAAGTCACAAACCTCTAAATCCACCAATCAAAACTTCTTAGTTCACTATCCCTGATAAAGCCATCTTGATGGAAGAAGCCTTAAACCTTATTCAAAACATTAATTTTTGTTCACAATGAAATATTAGTTGCAGCCACTAGAATTGGTAATTCGTACAGTGCCTTGCAAATGCAAACGAAAAGGAGCAATACCCAGAGGGCTGAGGTTAAAAGGGGTTTTACAATTTGTACAAAGTTGTGAAATTTTTAGCAAGTTAACTGGACAATAGTTTGCTGAGAAAGTTGTGTTTTGATAGTGACTTTTTGATTTTATTTAATATATATGAGCCGAGCCGAGTCGAGTTTCGAGCTCGAGTTTTAGTAATCGAGCCGAGCTCGAGCTTGAATTTTGAGGCTCGGTCGAGCTCGAGCCGAGTTTCGAGCTCGAGTATTATATGTCGAGCCGAGCTCGAGCTTGTCAATACTCGACTCGACTCGGCTCGTTTACACCCCTACTTCTTAAGCACAAATTACAACACGTCATTTTATCCCCCATTTTATAGCACAAAATTGCGCGGGAACACGTAACAAACTAACAGCTCTTTGCTGACGTGACACCACATATCCTTTTTTTTTACCCTAATTATTCACTTCAACTCGCTCATTTTCACTTCTCTTTAACTAAACTCACGATTTTTAATCTTCTTCAATTAAAGGTATTTCAAGAACCCTAATTTTACTTAAGCACCCAATTAAAAACACACAGTAATCGTTTTTTTACGCTCGTACGGATAAAAAGTTATTAGTTTCGTTTAATTTGACGTAACGTCGTGCAAAATGTCGGATTTTATTATGAGATGATTTGATTATGAAGGGATTAGTCGTTTTACACACTTCAATATAGGGGTGTAATCGAGTCGAGTCGAGCTCGAGCTTAACAGGGCTTGAGCTTGGCTTGAAATTTATAAGTTAGGCTTGAGCTTGGCTTGATAGCTTGACGAGCTTTAATCATCTAGGCTTGAGCTTGGCTTGAAAAATTCGATTAAAGCTTGAGCATGGCTTGAAAAGCTTGAACGTATATAAAAACATTGTATCTAATAGCAAAACTTATCAATAAATATATGTATAAAGTAAAACAAACTTAAACCATAATAGCCAAAATCACTAGTGTTTTACACAAATGATAACACTATAACCTAAAAAGTGTGAAGAATATATAAGGTAGGATACAAAACGTTTGGATTAATTAGGTTTAAATGACCTTCTAGAATACATGTTCAATTATTTACAAAGTAAGTCGTTATAATTATGTTAATACTCAAATTATCCCTAGTTAGTTATATGAATTTATAATGGAAATATATTTATATTAAAACTCGAAAAAGCTTGATAAGAGCTCGAGTCGAGCTATCAAAAGCTTGAGCTTGGCTTGTTATATGTTTCGAGCTATTTTTTGGGCTTGAGCTTGATAAAAACTTGACTCGATCGAGTCAAGCTCGAGCTCGAGTTGCTTGATAAAAGCATGACTTGATTGCACCCCTACTTCAATACATTCACAATCAATTTCGTATATGTGTCGCGTTAAAGTTTAAACATTGATTACTTTAGTTTTTTTTATGTTAATTTGCTTTGATTTGTGTTTTCAAGTGATTATTAAGAATCTTTTGGATGATTTTAAGAGGGGAAAGCCTAAAACATCCATAAGGATCAATATTTCAAGCAACCACACCAACACAAACAATAATATCAGTTACATCAACGCTACAGGAGGATCTAATTAACAACCCAAATAAACAAGGTGAATACATCAATAGAAAGAAGCTCCATTGTGCCGAAAAAATGAATAGAGGGGCTTTCGTCGAGCTTTATAGAGACTATGGGAGAGCATGAGGCGTTTGGGGTAGTTTTTGGCTAAAACCAAACTCCGAACCAAAATTTCGATTGTAACTTTTTTAAAAACCTAACCCCGCCGCAAAAGTCTGGTTTGGTTTTTTCGGTTTTTGTGTTTTGAGGTTCGGTTTTTCATTGGAGGGTCATCTTTTCTACAAGTTTGATATCACTCTTGCACACATTTACCGCATGAATTTAGACAAAGTTATCTAAAAGATAAAGATTTGTCAAATAGGTAAATACAATTATGATGGTATCATAGTCATCTCATGTTTTTCTGAGGCCTAAAGCAAAAATATATAATGAGACAGTTTGAACAATAATTAATTTAAATAATTTAAGAGGCTTGTTAATAACTAGTTATATCACAAATTTGGATATTCGAAATTTGCAATGATGGTTTTATGTTATAACCACTATTTTAGCTAATTTTTTTTCAATTCGGATTGGAAATTTGGATAACAATTTTATATATTCGGATATATCCAAATATTCGGATATATCCAAATATCTATAACTTTTTTGGAAACCTTTTATATGAGTTCCACAGCTGACGTTTCATAAAACTTAGCTTTTTAATAAAATCTAATCAAATTTTCAGATATTAAAATACGGATACCTTTTGAACACTCATAACTTAAATCAAGAAATCCTAAAAAGTAATTTGAACATTTTGTCTAATAAGATTACATAACTTATTAAATAAATGTTAATATTTTCTTACATAAATATTCATGCCAAAAAAAAAATAAAAATAAAAATAAAAAATAATAGGAGATATGTCTCTCTCATAGTTACATATAATAAATACATGATATATGCCGACATGTACAACTAGTAATAGATACTACGGAGTACATATAAATTTAAATTTTGTTGCCCGCCCCCATCTCAACATCAATCGTGGTCGACTTGTTCTTTCTGCTGAACCGCATTTTGCATCGGTAAAGTCCTAATGCGGTCACTAGGAGACCGACTACACCGGCTACCGCCTCAAGGACGACAGCCACAGTATTCACTTTGGTCTCAAAGTGAATATGTAATGGTTGTGCGGTTTTCGCGGGGTTGGTAACTGGGCTGTCGTTACTGCAACGATCATGATGACTAGAAGCACAAACGTAACCTTCATTTTTTCTTCTTTTTTTCTTTTCTTTTTTTTTTCTTTTCTTTTTTTGCAAGTTTTTTGTCTACGTTTTTTTTTTTGCGTTTTTCTTTCTTTTTTTTTTCCAGTTTTTCAGTTTTTTGTGTTTTGAGGTTCGGTTTTTCATTGGAGGGTCATCTTTTCTACAAGTTTGATATCACTCTTGCAAACAGTTACCGCATGAATTTAGACAAAAGTTATCTAAAAGATAAAGATTTGTCAAATAGGTAAATACAATTATGATGGTATCCTAGTCATCTCATGTTTTTCTGAGGCCTAAAGCACCTACTATCTAGCCCATCACCTCCTAGTTTCGACATATGTCGTGAGTAAAACTATTAACTGAGACATCAAGTCGCAATTATAATTGGGTTGTGTTAACCCAACGGGGTCTATGACCCTTTTGCATCAGCTACCCGATACCCTCCCTACTGCCCCCCCCCCCCCCCCCCCCCCCCCCCCCCCCCCCCCCCCCCCCCCCC
>LBNU01023281.1:0-17477 GCA_014162995.1 Artemisia annua
AAGTTGTTGAATTCCTCTTCATCTTCATCATTGTTAGCATTGGAGTAGAACATGGAGTCATTGTTGTCATACGAATCAGTTGAACCGACGTTGCTTTGCTGAGTAAAATCATATGTGAGTAGTGGTTGTGAAGGATTTGGTTGATGGTAATTGAAGTTATTTTGTTCTTGA
Organism: Artemisia annua; assembly: GCA_014162995.1. Taxonomy (NCBI): domain Eukaryota; kingdom Viridiplantae; phylum Streptophyta; class Magnoliopsida; order Asterales; family Asteraceae; genus Artemisia; species Artemisia annua. Next base: position 172 of record LBNU01023281.1, read on the forward strand.
ACATAAGCATGGTTTGATGGTTGTGGAATAAAGTGAGATTGAACAACAAGTGCTAATAAGTTAGGATTTGGAGGAGGTGACAAATTTGCACGAAGAGCTCTATCCTTGTTCACTTCACTCTCATGGTGCTTCAGATAATCAAAAAACAATCCATATGGTGCATCATGAAGATTCTTAGCCTGCCTGACAAACACGACATATTTCTTCCATTCATTACCAAGACAACTTAGAAACCTAGTGTTGATTGCTATCCTGGGGAGTATGATGTTGTGTCGATCCAAATCATTGATGATGTTTGTGAAATGATGATAGTAAGACTCAAGCGATTCCCCTGATTCAATCATGAAGTGTTCATATTCCATATAAAGCTTTGATTGCATGTCTTCTTGATTCAATTCAATGCCTTCCATCAAGAGATGAACATGTTCCCACATATCCTTAGCAGTTTTCTGAGCATCGATACTTTGAAAGATCGGATTAGGTATTCCCTGAAGAATGTAGATCATTGCAAGTTCATTTGCTTCCTGATGAAGTTTTTGCTCTGCGATGAGTGAGGATTCTGCAAGTGAAATTACAGTGTCAGGTCTTGGAGGATTTGCATTAGGATCGCCTGCAACCGTTGTAGTAGGCCATTGAAATGGTCCTTCAAGAATGACCTTTTTCATAAACTACCATGAGGTTTCTTAAGTTCAATGAATCGCAAGAAACGACTAGCCCATTGAACATAGTTGCCTGGTGATCATTGGAGGAATGTCAAGAGACCCAGCTTCATGTCGAGATTGCTGACTAGTGATTGCTTTGCACATTTGATCAAACCAATGTGTTTGCTTAGTTGGTGGAAGATTGGTTTGCATTTGCTGATGCAAGTATGGTTGTTGCTGTGGAAATTGTTGTTGGTGCATTAAGAGTTGATGTTGTTCGTGCATGTAGTATGGTTGATGATACTGTTGTTGATACGGTCGTTGAATCGGTTGTTGATACGGTTGTTGTTGACGATTCTGTTGTAGCTGCTGATGCTGATGAAGGTAATTGTAGTACGGAGGTTGAGACATGATGAAAGACTTGTGTGTAAATGGATCTTGTAGAAGGTATAAATGATAAGCCAATTCTCGAAAACAATCACAAGTGTGTTCTCGAAACATTGTAAGTTGAAATTCTCGAAATGCAGTCAAAGTCCAAGTGTTCTCGAAAAAGTTTGGGTGTGATCTCGAAAGTTTTGTGGGTTCTCGAAAAAAATTCAAAGTTCTCGATAAAATGATAATTATCGAGAAGATTAGAAAAATTTTCAAAATCACAAAATCTAATGGAGATTAACAATGTTCGCGAAAAGTTGAAAATGATTTCGAAAAGTACAAAAGATTTCGAAAACAGAATATGATTTCGAAAGTTTTGTGAGGTTCTCGAAAGTTTTCACGATTTTGAAAAATGGTCCAAAAATTTTCGAGATTATACAATAACGAAAATATCCAACGAGTCGAAGTGTTTTCTTTCTTATACAAGACAGAAAAGCACTGAGTAATCAACGAAAACACAAATGGAGCAAGTCTACGTGTTCTCGAAAGTTTAGGGCCAATGTTCTCGATAAAAGGCTAACTTTTTGTTTTTGAATAAAGCACACCAAGAACGAGTTTTTAATCCAAGATTCTTGTACAACTAGCTTTAAAATGATGAAATCTTAAAGAAAGTTGCAAACTTTACAATTTTTTCAAATATTTTAAAGTTCTCAAAAACAAGCACAAAGTATTCGAATCTTGTATTTTTGTTGAAAAAGTTGAAATTTTTTGTTTGTAATGATTTGTAACACAAGTTTAGAAGTAAAGGTGTGTTAGAAATCAAAAGCCAAGCAAAATATTTGAACTTTTAACAAAAATAACGAGTTAAAAACCAATGTTTGGTGCGTACAAATTCAAAAACAAGAAAAATACCCTCTTCTAGCGATTGATACCACTTGTTAGGTCACCATATTGTAAAAAAAAGTATAGATATTGGTAGAAACAAGATGAGAATAAAGAGTGGTTGATTAAATCAATATGAAAGATGAAAGTGCAAGAGTTTCTTTAAGATAATGAAATAACCAACAATTGTTATGTTTACATGAGCTTAGTATTTATAGGCAAGGTCTAGGGCAACACTCCCTTCCCTTCCTATCTTGCAAAACATGGGCTTTAGAGGCCCATTGGACACTTACATAACTCAATACATAAACATAAGTAAGATAAATAAACTAGCAACCTATTACATATTGTAGAAATGACCGAGACTTGAGAGATTACGTAAAACGTGATCCTAACAGGATGTCTTCAACCCCCCTTTGATGTACTGTTCAAATACCCTAAGGTTATTGATTAGGTCATCAATTGACCAAGCATCCACACCTTCCTTTAGTCTTATAGACATGGCCACAGTTGACCATTCAGCAGGCAGGGATCTAAGGAACTTATGGTTAGCATCTTCAGTAGATACAGGAGAACAAGTGCTTCTAATTGAGAGAGCAATTGTTGGAATCTGTCATAACCTTTCTCCAAGCCTTCAGAACTAGCAATGGTGAATGCTTCAAATTGCTGCTTAAGAACAGCCTTCTGCATCTTTTTAGAGTTTGCATTCCCCCCAAAACGTGTTCTGTGGAAAACTAGAAGGGGGGTTGAATAGTTTACCAGTTTTAACTTGATTTTCTTAGAAAACTTTTACGTGTAATCGACAACTAAAACTTACTAAGCAATAAATAATATGCAAGAATAAAAGTATGAAATGATCAAACCATAACATGAGTGTTTATCGTGGTTCGGCTACAAGGACTCTTTTTCCTTGCCCTACTCCACGCCCCGAGTATACAACTCGAGATTTTCTTGCACTAGTCAACAAGCTCCTTTATCCGGTGGAGAAAACCTTACACGTCGCTTACACACTATTTCTGACACTAAGCTAGATGTCGAGTTCTTTCACAAGGGTACAACCACTCCCGATAGTTCTTTTACAAGGGTACAACAACTCCCGATACTCTAAGTATTTTGAGGACTAAAATACTAACCGGTCACTACAAATGGATACAATACAATGATGTATAAACTTTACTAATTTACACTATGCTATGCTTGACAAGTCTTGCAACGTTGTGTTGAAGCTTGTAGGTTCGTGATCTTCTTGCTACAAAGAAAGACTCACAAATATGAAATTGTACTGAGTTAGTAATAAAGTATATGCAGTATATAATGATAGTGAGTGATGAGAAAACTCAAAGAGTGGGTTGCTATTTATAGGCCAACTTCAAGACCAACCAACGGATACGGTGGAACCAATACTTTGGTTCCGTCCGTTGTACCTGAGGGTTCCGCCAGAACCCCTGACAGAATCCTGCACAAGATATTACAAAATCTAAGTATACATATGATTTCTAATTTTGGATATTCTTTAAAAAGGAAAGTATACTTGTAAAAGAGTTTATGTATAGACTTAAAAAATTTGTTTGAGATGTTTAGCAAGTAAATGATTTACCAAAAAGAGTTTGCTTGCTTATATACTAATAAGGCACATGTACTTAACTAAAGTATACTTTGATTAGAAATCACTTAACGAAAACATGTAAATGTAGTTTGAGTGAAGTTAAGTAAAGGACTTTTAAACTATATTTACGATTTGCTAAAAATAAGCTTTACCTTTGTAGTTAACAAAACTAAGAAAGATCGTAAAATATAAATAACGTTTTTAGGCGATATTTGTATTAACAATCTCCCCCTTTTTGTTGACAACAAAACATAAATTTCATTTTTACGCAAATGGCTAATTATAGATTTTGAGCCTTTTAAAAATTTATATTTAACATGATTATTTCGACTTTTGAGTATGACATTTTAAATAATGTAATAACGTTGATTTGGTTAAATATATCCTATCTCGCCCTTTTTGTCGAAACAAAAAGAAGAGTGGTGAAGCGGAAATGTGCCAAGCCATATGCTCCCCCTTGGACAATACTCCCCCTAAATGGAGTGCCAAGAGAGGATACATGGATTTTGATCCTACAAGAAAAGGTTAGTTTGTTGTAGAAATAAGTATGAGAACATAATACTAATTATTATATAAGAGAATAAGCATTCATCTCATAACAACAATCATCAAGTAATAAAAAACCAAAAAAGAATGACCAACAAAATATAGAAGTAGAACCATTATATTTCAAGTAAAATTAAACTTTGACTTAAAAAAGTCAAACCTAAAGACTTGAAAAAGTCTACTATTGATACAAGGTGGAATGAAAATGACAACTACACCTATAAAAGGAAAGAGTCCTAGTTCAGATTCTACCATTATTTGATCTTCCTAATAAGGCTCTAAGCTTAAGGCAAGTGAGAGATGGCGTTAAGACGCTCCAAAATGTGGTGAAGGATAAACCGCATTTCATCTTGAAGCTCATGTACCAAGATGTTGCATCTCTCGCTAATATGAGCGGTTCTTTCGCGCATGATGCAATCATGGCGAGGAGGTGGTAGTTGTGGAACTTGGTTTGTTGTTGGTGGGTCGTTGGTGGTGGATGAAACATTGGTTATAGCGGGAGCAAAGGTGGATGGTTGAGAGGTGTTTTGGTTTCCTACAATTGATGAGTACATTGCGGTTTGGAAATCCATGGCTTGGGTGAGATGAGAATCAATCATGTGCTTGAAAGCGTAGAGGGTTTCCAAGCGAGTGTTGAGTTCTTCATGAGTGTTTGGAGATTTGGTCCACAAAGATGCTTCTATTTCCTCATAGGTAGGAAATATGGACTCAAAGTGGTGGGAAAAGTCTTGAGGTGATTCTTGTTGTTGATCATGATGAAAGCTTGTTTCTCCATAAAGAGGACCATGGATCTCTTTGTAAATAGGATGGAACAATAATGGTTGTGGTTGTGGATGATCTTGATCTTGAGGATATATGGAAGGTCTAGCCTGCTTGTAAGCCAAACACTCTATTAATGATGGTTGATGAGGTTTTTCATCAAATGGTTCACTTGGTTGAAACCGTGGTTGTTGTTGAGTTTCCATTTGATCAATAGTGGCAAAAAGTGGCAATGGTGGTGGATTTGATGATCTAGGTGGTAGGTCTTCTAAACTTTCCATAAATGGATGTGGTGATGTTAGTGGTGTCTTGAAGAGTTTCATAGGTATCAATTTTGGTGATTGAGGTAATAGAGTTTTTGAAGGTTGACTTGGTGCCGAAGGTGGTGTTGGATCACTTGGTGTTATAGTTGGTGGATGAGTGGTGATTATGTTAGCATTGCAAGGTTTTGGAGATGGTGTTGGAGTAGCAAGGTTTAGAAAGTTGGTATCATTGATGGGTGATGAAATGTTGAGGGATGAATCACTTGATGATGATGAGCTTAGTTGGATGGTTTTGTTGAAGCAACATGGTTTGACGCTAATTCTAGCGGTTCTCCTAATCGGTCTTGATGATTCGGATGAGGTGGTGGATTTTGTCATTGCAAGACTTTGGTAGGATTAGAAGTATAAGGTTGATAGAATTGATGGTGATTGTTTGAATTAGATGTGTGAATGTTGGTCAATTTATAGGAAGAACATGATATGGAAATTGGTGTTTGGATTTGATGTTGATCCATACATTTTTTGGAGGTTCCTAATCATTTGGAAAAGTTCCAAGAAGTTGTCAAATCATTGGAAGTCAATCCAATGGAGTTGGATGGGGTAAAAAACTAAGTGGAGAAGTAAATGCTATGTGATCATGAAGGATACATGTTGTCAGGTTGTTCCACAGATTTGGAGGAACCAAAGGAAGGGTTCCTTCCTTGTATCAGAAAGGTTCCTTGGGTTAGTTTAGGCAAATTTGAAATTTTGGCGGGAATGATGATCCTATTGGTTAATGTGTGTTAAGAGAGCTCTAGAATTATTGATAAATACTAACCAGCATGTAGGAAGCAAGTTTGGAACCTAAGGATTACTAGAAAAATTCAAAAAAATAAAAGAAGAAAATTTTGCTGTAGGACCGGAGGAACCAAACGACAACACGGGCGGAACCAAGTTTTGGGTTCCGCCGTATCCGCTGGAAGAACTTGGCGGAACCAAGTTTCTAAACGGACGGAACCAAAAAATGGGTTCCGCAGTTTCCGTGGAGGCTCAGAATCGAGACAGAGCAGGTTTTACGACTATGTGGTATATCCGAATTCCAAATTTTTTCTTAAAAATTAAGTAATCATTTTTTTGTAGTTAGAAGATACAAAAATTACAGGTAGAAACATGCTTACCTATAGAGTTTGCAAGAGCGATTCTAGCATTCATGTATTAAGCCGAAAAGTGAAAATGGCATAGTACTAAATAGTTATCCCCTGCAAATGTTTTTAGTTCACACATAATCCACAGACATAATATCATCCTAAAACATCATAAAAACATAAAATAACATTGTTTTAACGACCAAATTGTTCAAATGCACCCTTGTGCCAAACACCGTCTTAACATCCTCACTTCTTGTTCACCTTCTTGTAGATCTTCCCAAGGTATCTCCCAAAGTATTTCCACATCCCTTTGGTTTGTTTGAACTCCTCCGAGTCATTTGGTATAGATGGAAGTTATGAGAGGTATTCAAGAGGTGGTAGCCTAGAGTTTGGTAAATTGTCGTCTTCACTCATGGATGATGATGATGATGAGGTAAGAGGGTGAGAACGTTTACCTTTGGCTTTATAGACTCTCTCATCACTTAAGGGAACAAAGGTGTGTGGAATGATAAGATAATCTAGGTGACGACCTTTGGGTCTTGGAGGAATGGGTTCAAAATACCTAAAGAGACGGGTGAGAAGCATCCCGTATGGAAGAGCGGTGGTACCTTGTACCGAGATGTTTGCCATTCTCTTGGCAATGTAGTAAGCTAAGTTGAAGGTTTGGCGGGTGGATACACTATAGAGCATGTAGGAGAGACAAGTGTTGATATGGTCCCTATTTCCTAAAGTACTAATGACATTGGCCCTAATGATCTCCTCCCATTTCAAGAATTGTGGTCTCAACTCGTGAAGCTCCATTCCAAATGGATCTTTTGCAACTTCCTATCCTCCTCGGGTTCTCCTAGTATGAGATGTCCTAACAAAAAGGTAGCCACGAATTTCTTCTTTGCTTACTAGAGGGGTATCATAAGGATGAATACGATCATGGATTGAGTCAAGAGTTGAAAGTGGCCATTTGTCGGTGTAGAGACATGTGCCCCGATTTGGAACACGAAGCACTTGAGCAAATTGATGTAAGGTGATTTCAAAGTCATTTTGGTTGATAGAAAAGTTTAATGACATGAGACCTTCATCATCCGTGCTAAGGGTCACGGAAGCATAGAATTCTAGGATGAAACGAGGACAAATTGGCTCATCTATGTCTAAAAGACAATCGAAGTTGATAAAAGAGATTTCTTCCCTAATGTTGGTTCTGGCAAGGAAAGTAGGGTCAATGGTTCTACCCTCATGGACATAACGCTTCTCAAGGTTCTTAAAGATTTCTACTTGTGCCGAGGTTAGCCCTTTGGTCTTATGGTGTTTGGGTAGGTATTTGGTGGTGTCTTTGTGGTCATAAAAGGTTCCGGGAGGCATGATGAACCTAGAAACATAATTTTCACATTTTAGTTTATGTAAATAATGGTTTAAGTGTCAAAATTCTAGTGTGTGCCTAAATGAAAGCAATATGGAGTTGTGATTATCTCGACTCATTTTAATGCTTAAAATGGTTTACTGATGCAAATTTTGTGCAAATTTTGAGATAATCTAAATACTCCTAGTTCAATGTAGCTATGGTAGAATGTACCCGAAAATACATATTAGTTATGTATTCCCTTTAGCATTCAAGAGACATAATGCAAGTGATGTTTTAAACATAACATTTTTATTTTGTATTATCAATGAAAAGATATTTTTCCTAAATGTGAGAAGATTTTTCAAAATTTTGACATGGGGTGTTTGGTATAATGTGATAATGTCTTACAAGATGCAATTCCTAACTAATGGAAAACACAATTAGTTTTGTTTATTGCAAGTGCACTTCATGATTTCCTAAGTTGATGCATAACCCCAAGTTTTTAGTTTTTGTGCATAAATAGAATTTCCTAGGCACATATCAGGAGAGTAATTGTGTTTAGAATACTTACGATGATAGGAATGAAGAGTGGCTGAGCAAGAACCCTAATTTTTGTGTGAGAATGGATATGGAAGTGAATAGTAACTGTTTTTGTTGAGTGGTATAGAGTATGGAACTTTATGGTTTAATAAAAAAATGAACCTGTGCAAGTGTCTGACGGATTGGACAGAACCAAACAGAGGGATCCGCCCTTTGTTTTTCTTGGTTCCGTCAGTCCTGCAGGTATAAGAACAGGATTTTTGTTTTGAATTTCTACGATTTTATTTAACGTTTAAACTATGAAGTAGGTTCCATAAGTCCTAGTCCTAGTCTAAGAAGATTAAATGGTTCACGTTTAAGGGGTTTTGTAAGAATATCGGCAATACTGTCTTCGGAGGATACTTTCTCGATGGAGATGTTTCCTTTTTGAACATTGTCACGAAGGAAATGATGACGGATTTCTATATGTTTGGTACGAGCATGTTGGACTGGATTTTTACTCAGGTCGATAGCTTCTTTGTTGTCGCAAAGGATAGATATGTCTTTAATAACAATTCCGTAGTCCACGAGCGCTTGCTTCATCCAAAGAGCTTGTTGACATGCTTTTCCGGCTGATACGTATTCGGCTTCAGTTGTTGAGATTGCGAGGGCCGTTTGCTTCTTGGAGAACCATGAGGTGAGACAATGTCCAACAAAAGTACAAATACCACTTGTACTTTTTCTATCAACATAGTCACCGGCATGATTCGAGTCGGCATACACTATGGTTTCTACACCCGTTCCTTTGGGATAGCACAATCCTAGATGTGTAGTGCCTTTGATGTACCTAAAAATTCTTTTTACGGTTTCAAGATGGATTGTTTTGTGATCTTCTTGAAAATGAGCACATAGACAAACACTAAACATAATGTCGGGTCTACTAGCCGTGAGATAAAGTAGACTACCAATCATACCCCTATATTTAGTGTTATCTACGGATTCACTTTCCTCATCCTTTGTGAGTTTGGTTTCACAGGACATAGGCGTTTTGATAGGTTTTGAATCTACTAGACCAAATTTTAAGCATGTCTTTTATGTATTTAGATTGGTTAAAGAATATCCCATCTTCTAGTTGTCTAATTTGAAGTCCTAAGAAAAAGTTGAGTTCTCCCATCATACTCATCTCAAACTCGTCATGCATGATTTTAGACAAATCATCGCATAGCTCTTGACAAGTTGATCCGAATATTATGTCATCAACATAAATTTGAACTTTGATAATGTGTGATTCTTTCTTCTTAGTGAATAGAGTGTTGTCAACTAGGCCCATGGTGTACTTATGGTCAACTAGGAAGGTTTTAAGTCGATCATACCATGCATTTGGAGCTTGCTTAAGTCCGTATAAAGCCTTTTTAAGTTTGTAAACATGATTAGGTTTTTCAAAGTCGGTAAAGCCCGGTGGTTGAGCAACATAAACTTCTTCATTAATAAAACCATTTAAGAATGCACTTTTGACGTCCATTTGAAAAAGTTTAAAGTTATGTGCGCATGCATATGCAAGTAAGATTCTAATTAACTTGAGCCTAGCAACTGGAGCAAAAGTTTCATTGTAGTCAATGCCTTCTTGTTGATTATAACCTTGTGCTACTAGCCTAGCTTTGTTTCTAGACACAACTCCGTTTTCATCCATTTTATCTCGAAAGACCCATTTTGTTCCAATTATAGTTTGATTCTTTGGTTGAGGAACTAGTGTCCAAACATCATTTCTAATAAATTGGTTCAATTCTTCTTGCATAGTTATTACCCAAGATTCATCAGTTATAGCTTTATTTATATTTTTAGGTTCAATGGTTGATATAAAACAAAAATAGTTACTTTCATTTTGAGCTTTTGATCTTAATGTTCTTTCGTTAAGTTTACCTATGACACTATCTAATGGATGACTTTTAGACTATTTAACATTGACTATTTCTCTATTTAATAGTTCATCTTCCTTGTCGTTTTCTAAATCAATTTGATTAACAACTTGACTTTCAACTAAGTCATCATCTACCAAAGGTGATGTCTTAGAGGGAGGTGGACTCTCGTCGAATGTTACGTTCAACGATTCTTCGACTCTTAATGTTTCTTTATTTAGAACAATATAAGCTTTGCTATTTTGTGAATATCCAAGGAATACACCTTCATAAGACTTTGGGTCAAATTTAGTGAGATAATCCTTGGTGTTTAGTATAAAGCATTTACTCCCAAATACTTTAAAGTATCCTAATGTTGGCTTTTTACCTCTATATAATTCATATGGAGTTTTATCTAAAAATGTCTAATTAGGACTCGGTTTAAGATATAAGTTGATGTGTCGACGGCATTACACCAAAACTTTTATGGAATATTTTGTTCACTAAGCGTTGTTCTACTCATCTCTTGAAGTGTCTGGTTTTTACGTTCTACTACACCATTAGATTGAGGAGTGCGAGGAGCCGAGAAATTATGTGTTATACCATTTTTGTCACAAAATTCACCAAATTATATTTCTTTATCAAATTCCCGACTGTGATCCATTCTAATAGACACAATGCAATTTCCTACTTGATTTTGAATTTTCTTACTAAGAATTTCAAATTGTTCGAAAGCTTCAATTTTACTTTTCAAAAATCTTGTCCATGTATAACGTGAATAATCATCCACTATGACTAAAGTGTAGAAGTTGCCTCCATAACTTTGAATAGCGGATGGACCGAACAAATCCATATGCAAAAGTTCTAGACACCTAGAAGTAGACACCATAGTTTTAGCCTTATGGCTACTATCAACTTGTTTACCAATTTTGCAAGCATCACAAAAGTGTTGGTCGTATTTCAACTTGCGTAGGTTTCTAACTAATTCCTTAGAGGATAGGGATTGAATAAGTCTCATATTAGCGTGACCTAAGCGTCTATGCCAAAGAGTTGAGGACTCATCTAATGAGGTAAGGCAAAGCTTATCTCTAGATGATTTATCAATTTTCATGACGTATACGTTGTTCTTAAGAACTCCTTTAGCTATTGTTATACCATCTTTTAGTATCTTACTTTCATTTTCACTAAAGAGGACTTTATACTTTTTACGGCAAAGTTGACTAATACTAAGAGATTAAATCCTATGTTGTCAACATGAGCAACATCATCAATAGATAAAGAGTCATGAGAGATAGTACCTTTTCTGATGATTTTACTTTTAAGCTTGCTACGAAAAGTAACGTTACCTCCGTCATAGACTTGATAGGTAGAGAAAAGACTTTTGTCCCCCGTCATGTGTCTTGAGCAACCGCTATCTTTGATCCATTCATTCGGTTCCAAACACACTTTTAAGCAAACCTATTTTATAACAAGCATTCAAACATTTGGTCCCCAATATCTCATGGGTCCATTTTGGTTAATCATGCCATTACCTTGATTCATGTAAGGAAATGGTGGATATGGGTTCCAAGACATATAGTTTGAAACTTGATGTTGTCTAGGTATGTTTTGACCCCAGCTATGTTGAAAGTAGGGTTATGTGTTGTAGTTGCTCTTTGGAAAGGGGCGTTTAGATATAGGCGTTTTAGGTCTTGGTTGAGTAGTTCTAGTTCTAAATTCATTTTTAGCAAGTCCTACTGAGATGTTCTGTTCTGCAGCAGCCTCTACGGACCCAATGGGTTCAACTGGCGGAACCAAATTTTTGGTTCCGTCAGTTCCGTGGGTTACTGCTGCAGTTTTGTCATTTTCTTGTCCTTTTTCGCCTTGTTTCTTTAAACTACTTATTGATCCTGATTTCATGAATCCTAACCCTGTTTTATCAAAATGTGATTTTTGGAGTTTCATTATTTCATCCGCACAACAAATACTTTTATCAAACTTCTTAAACTTTGAGTTTTGTTTAATAAGATTATCTTGTGTGACTTTAAGCTTCTCAATTTCAAGTTTGAATTCTTGACATGATTTGCAGATTGTGTCAATATTTTCACTCTTTTCCAAACGTTTAGCTTTTTCTTTTAATTCATAAACTTCGTTTTCTAAACATTCCTTTTTAGACTTCAAAAATTTGTTTTTTGTTTATGATTTTTAAGCTTAACTCACAAAGTTTGTTGTATTGTTGTTGTAAAGTGTCATCATCATCAATAGAAGAGTAAGATGAATCGGAATGTAACTCATTTGAGCTTTGAGCCATAAGAGCTACTTCGTCATTTGTCGGCTCTTCATCATCATTCTCACTATCACTTCAAGCACCACTCACAAAAGCACTTTGAGTTTTGTTTTTGGGTGGTTTTGGACATTCTCCTATTAAGTGACTTGTATCTCCGCATCTAAAACACTTTCTTTCATTCTTGACTTTCTTAATATCCCGATCTTTTCGTGAAGACTTTTTTTCATCTTTAGGTTGCTTTACAAACTTTCCTCGTCTTCTAAAGAACTTCTTGAAGTCTCTAACCGCCATGGCATATTCTTCATCTGCACTATCCGAACTTGATTCCTCATCGTCACTTGACTCTATTCTAGCTTTTAAGGCAATAGATTTCACTTTTTCTTTCTTGCCTCTAACTATCTCCGAATCTTTTTCCATTACCATTTCGTGAACTTTGAGGTTTCCAATAAGCTCGTCAAGTGCCATGCTTGAAAGATCCTTAGATTCTTCAATAGCCGTTACTTTTGCTCTCCACTTAGGATGGAGTGCTCTAAGGAATTTCCTGAAAAAATTCTTGCTACAAAAAGATTCAGCAAGTGCTTTAAGTGAAGTAATAATAGTGTTAAATCTAGCAAATACACTATCAATAGTTTCATCTTCGGGAATAGAAAATTGTTCATATTGTTGGACAAGAAGATCAATTTTGTTATCCTTAACTTGTGAGTTTCCTTGATGAGTAGTTATTAAAGATTGCCAAATTTCTTTAGCGGTTTTGCACATAAAAACTCTTTCATATTCTTTCTTTGGTAAAGCATTATAAAGCATTATTTTTGCTTCATTATTTTTGGCAATTAGTTTCTTTTGATCATCACTATGTTTAGTGAGTGAACTACCCTCATCCCGACCACTTTCAGTAGCCTTATAATCACCTTCAATAATAATATACCATAGATCTATGTCCTTTGATTTTACGTAAGTTTCAAAATGGTTTTTCCAATATATAAAGCCATTTGGTTCAAATAGTGGTGGTCTTTGCATAGATTGTCCTTCTTTGAAGTTTTCAAAATCCATGGATCGTTCCAAGTTTAAGATACAATATACTTTAAAATCTTGAGTAACGTAGCTCTTGATGCCAATTGTGGAAAACTAGAAGGAGGGTTGAATAGTTTACCGGTTTTAACTTGATTTTCTTTGAAAACTTTTACGTGTAATCGACAACTAAAACTTACCAAGCAATAAATAATATGCAAGAATAAAAGTAAGAAACGATCAAACCATAACACGAGTGTTTATCGTGGTTCGGCTACAAGGACTCTTTTTCATTGCCCTACTCCACGCCCCGAGTATCCAACTCGAGAGTTTGTTGCACTAGTAAACAAGCTCCTTTATCCGGCGGAGAAAACCTTACACGTCGTTTACACACTATTTCCGACATTAAGCTAGATGTCGAGTTCTTTCACAAGGGTACAACCACTCCCGATAGTTCTTTTACAAGGGTACAACAACTCCCGATACTCTAAGTATTTTGAGGACTAGAATACTAACCGATCACTACAAATGGATACAATACAATGATGTATAAACTTTACTAGTTTACACTATGCTATGCTTGACAAGTCTTGCAACGTTGTGTTGAAGCTTGTAGGTTCATGATCTTCTTGCTACAAAGAAAGACTCACAAATATGAAATTGTACTGAGTTAGAAATGAAGTATATGCAGTATATAATGATAGTGAGTGATGAGAAAAACTCAAAGAGTTGGTTGCTATTTATAGGCCAACTTCCAGACCAACCCACGGATACGGCGGAACCAATACTTTGGTTCCGTCTGTTGTACCTGAGGGTTCCGCCAGAACCCCTAACAGAATCCTGCACAAGATATTACAAAATCTAACACAATATTCTCAAGATCTCACAAAGTCAACTTTGAGATCTTGAGTATGAATCTATACAAAATAAAACATGTTTCTTACACACATGTTTCCTTGAAGGGACATGTGTGATGCAAGGAATGATGTAAGTATACATATGATTTCTAATTTTGGATCGATATTCTTTAAAAAGGAAAGTATACTTGTAAAAGAGTTTATGTATAGACTTAAAAATGTTTGTTTGAGATGTTTAGCAAGTAAATGATTTACCAAAAAGAGTTTGCTTGCTTATATACTAACTAGCAGGGTCCCCGCGCGTTGCAGCTGTGGGTACCCTGAAATAAAATTTTTCGGTGAATAATATATTTTAGTTTATTTTGTTCTTTTGGACAATAAATTTACGGATATCAAAATTTTCGTTTAGCTCGTGTCCGTTCGGGCTCGAGCCCGTTGGCTCGTGTCCGTTCAGGCTCGAGCCTGTTTGGCCCGTGCCCGGTCGGGCTCGAGCCCATTTGGCCCGTTGCTCGTTCGGGCTTGAATATTTATTTTATTATTTGTATTAGTGACATTTAATGCGGGAATTGTGTTTAAGTTGGTTGTACAATATGCTTGATTATTTGTATTTCTTATGTATGGGGTGTTTTAATAAGTGCATTAATTGTATTTATTGACCAGTTAATTAATGGTATTTAATGTATATAATGTTTTATTTATTGTATTTAATGTTAGTGTTAATTGTATGTTAGAATTAAAAAGTGGTGTGTACTTTAAGCTTCTAAACTTGTAAATGTCTAATTATATTCATTTATGGTATTAATTGTGTTTGAATAACTTGTACTTTAAGCTTCTACACTTGTAAGGCTTAAAATTAAGTATACTAATTATAGAAGTCCTTTATGCATTATAAGATGGTATAGATAAGGCACATGTACTTAAACTAAAGTATACTTTGATTAGAAATCACTTAATGAAAACATGTAAATGTAGTTTGAGTGAAGTTAAGTAAACGACTTTTAAACAATATTTACGATTTGCTAAAAATAAGCTTTACCTTTTGTAGTTAACAAAACTAAGAAAGATCGTGAAATATAAATAACGTTTTTAGGAGAATTTGTATTAACATGTTCTAATGGCCTCCCAGATATCTTTAGCATCATCCATCCCATGGAACCTTCTGAGGTGTTCCTTTGGAATGGCCATCAGTAGGATGGTTCTAGCCTTCCTCTCTTTCTCCATAGCATGAATCTCTGCAGCAGACACAGGTGGAAGTACCCTAACAGTACCATCCTTTCCCACAGAGATTCTCTTCTTTGAGTTACCATTCTGAATCACCTTCCATACATCATTAACAATGTATTCCAAATAGTGTTCCATCTCCATGGCCCAAATATCATACTCCTCCTTCTTGAGAATTGGGAGTTTGATATTGGATATGGTGGTGGATGTAGACACCAATTGTTGTTGCTGCTTAGGTTTGTTATTCTCTAATGCATCATCAATGTGTTGTGATTCTTCAGAATCACCATGTGAAGAGAATTCATCAACAGCAGAAGGACCAGCCATCTTTTGGGATTAGTGAGTGTTTGAGGTTATGGTTTTCTGTGTTTCTTCTTACTCAGAGTCCCTCTACAGGCTCTGATACCACTTGTGAAGAATCATTTTAGCCTATCTAGGATATAGTAACAATGATTTGCACAGCGGAATAAGAAAATAAGAATCAAAGTTACTTCAAGGTTTTCTTTATTGAATGTAAATAAACTATTAAACTACTACTACAACTACTACACGCTTTATGCATTTTCTAGACTCTCATTGGAGAGACTAGCTATTGAAAAATGATAAGTTGCTTATAACCTAGACGCCACCCTCTTTATATAATAGAGGGAGGTTACAAGAAACCCTAATAAGGTTAGTTTACTAACAAAGCTAACTAACTATTACATAATAGGCCCCTCTTGTTTCTTCTTTCTTCATTCTTGCTTGTGGGTTTTGTAATTATCAAATCTGTAATTCCCAACACTAAGTCTTAAGGAGCTTATACTAAGTGGTGGTAGCTTATGGGAAAGGTTTGGGAAGGTTTGACCTAGTTTTCGGGAAGTTATAACCTAGTTATGGTTTTGTGCTTAAAAGACTTGTACCTAGACTCTAAGAGGTTGTACTAGGGTCTAATGATGATAAGGTATCCTAATGATACTAAGGTAACTTATACATAAGCCTTGAACACTTTCAAACTAGTTCAGATAAGCAATTAGGGTTTTGTAAACACATAGGCCTGATTAGGGCTTAATTAGAGTTGTATTAGGGTTTTGTGATGAGTTTAGTGTTTTAGATTGATGAATTACTTATTATGGTGTTGTTGTGATCCTATGCTTGACATACCAGAGATTTATAGGATGTGTGGGTAGAGACATTTAGCTTGTGTGGATACGTGAGCAGGTCTAGAGAGTCACATATGTAATGATATGCATGCAAAAAACAAAAAAAATTACCTGTGGAAATACCTACTATAGGTATTGGGGATGATAGTGATGAGATTTTGTGGGTTGTTACACGACGGTTTTCACATTTGACTCCAACTCAAAGGTGTGTGATAGAACAGCACCACTGATGGCAGAAAAAAAGTGAAAGATATGAGAATTAGCTCAACAAAAGAAGGTATTTTTTTACTGAAGTAACTATTTCAGGATGGAATGCGATACATACACATCAAGTCTTTCCCAAGAGGTTGATGTGTTTCCAGAGATGAGGTTGAATATCTCAGGAGTCCAATCATCATCAGTAAGACTAACATCATACGCGGTCCTGAATAAAAAAGATGAAATTGTGAGATTCTGCAACAAGAAGTTTGATATAATTATTAGAAGTAACGAAACTGATAGCCTTACTCCTAAGGCTTGATGTCAGAGTTGCAGAACAAAAATTAGGTTAGTTATATCAACAGTAAGAACTTCACTAGTTAAGGTTTAGAAACGGCAGTACTTCACTAGTTAATTAGTATCAATGCAGTTTACAATTGTGATTTTTTCAGCAACGACATTCAAGTCAAGACTCTGTACCGTGAATTTTATCATGAACGACTGAAAAATGTGAAATTTTTATATAGTTTCATGCCAAAGAATTGTTGAGATTTAAGAATGATTAAGCAAAAACTCACAGCATCTCAAAATATTTACTAAAAGAAAACATTGCCTTGTTAAAAAAAAAAAAAAAAAAAAAAAAAAAAAAAAACCTACTTGTATCTTAT
>LBNU01023284.1:4929-21277 GCA_014162995.1 Artemisia annua
GTTGTAGTTGAGTTTCACAGGTTTGTGTTCTTATCATATAGCTTGATGAATCTAGCAATGTGTGATTTTTCTTATGATGCTCTATGCACACATTGGCTATCACTTAAAGGAGTTACATTGTAGTGCTCAGTGTCTCATATTAGTTGAGGATTTTGTCAAGGGATTGCGGTCTACTTATATTTATGGTTTCTTATAAGTATGGAGTTCTGTGGATAGTACAAGATTTAAGACACAAGTTTGGGAAATTCTACTTCTTTATCAAATTCGTTATACTCGGTTTTCTTCACATGTGATCATTACATATAGTCTACAGATTTGAAGAATCATGAAGATGGTTAGCACATTGATTTCAGGGGAAGTATCTTTTCATGTGTTTTAATCATTTGATGTTCGTGCACCACTCAAGGGAAAGTTTTTGATTTTTACTACTGTTGATCATTATTACTACTACTAGTTGGAGTTTTCTACTGTTTTGGATTCATTTGTAGTAAGCATTTTGGTGTTCTACATGGAGGGCAATTTGAAACATTGGAAGACTTTGATTAGGATTATGGTATTGGTTAGTGGTGGTCAAGATCATATTCGCATACGTTCCCTATTTGTTGATAACAAAAAGGGGAAGAAATATTGGAGTGGCACGACATGAATTAAGAGGAAGACAAAGATTGTTTCATTCATGGTGAGATTTAATTATCTCAACTTTTCTACTTCGTCTAGGAAAGTTCGTACAAGAAGGTGTTTGTTTTGTCATCATCAAATAGGGGAAGATTGTTATAACACCCCCATTTTCGCAACGCAGCGGAATACAATATGGGGTACTATTTATTAGTCACATAGTACAAGTATAGTAAACAACTTTAAAAGAAAGTCGTTTTCAAAACTTCACATTTGATAATTTATCAGAGTTGAGGTCCCAAAAGTTTAACATAAGCTTATAAATACATAAATTTAAAAGTTTAAGTCATTATCGAATGAAAATTTTATTGAACATGAGCCATCAAGTAGATATCCATTTCTTTGCGCCGCCCATCCAAGCTTAAGCCACTTACGGACCTGAGAAAATACATGCTAAAAAGTCAACATAAAGTTGAGTGAATTCATAGAGTTTGATAAGTAATCAGTTGAATACAAGATAATACAGTTTAAAATACGATGAGCTACGTTGTTATACGCCCATAATTAAGTTGACATGTAACAAATACAAGTCAGGAAAATAATAAGATATAAAGCATTGAGCTCATGAAACCGAACCTTAACCTAGTTATAAAATTTGCCCCGGTAGAGTAATATTTGCCATTTACCACATGTTTCTCAATATTATGTGACCGTTGAAAGATGGGCGCTACCCATTCGGCCAGGCTGGTTAATGCCCAATATGCATATTCATAATACTAGCGTTTCCAATGAAATTAACGGTTCATGATGGGGACTTAATTGGAAAGAAATACTCAATGTCAGATGTCTATAAATCGTGTAATCGGGTCCAGCATACCAAAAAGTACTTGTATTCAGTTTGTAAAACTAGCATGTATCCCCCTCGCGAGGTTTATAAAACATTTAAATGAGTAAAAGCGAGGATATAAACTCACCCAGATAAAGGAAATAGCACGAAACAAGCAAGTGAAGAAACTAGCCGCGAAAGCTCTACGATGAACCTAAATAGACATATGCTTGTCTTAGGTTTTTGAAAATAAATATTGATGTATTTTTGTTGTATACAAATCATGATCTTACTTAGGCTTGGTACAATATTCCCTTACTTGTTTATATGTCCAAATATGTAGTAGTTATAGGTCCAATATTACAAGTTATAAAACATTTTTTTTATACCTTTTTATACTTAGTGCTGATGAAAATTTTATTAACTTGTACATGTTTACAATTTCGCCATTTGCAAACCGTAAGTCCAAAAATTAAGTTCCTTATATCCCCGGAAAGGTATTAATCTGTACTAACAACTTTTGTGGGTCCCACTAAGCTAAAAATTACACAACATCAGTAAAACTATCAATTTACCCAATATATTCAGTCCATCAGCTTTCAAAATTACAACAGTCCCACAAAAGTTGCGATAACTAGAGTTCGACAAGTCCAATTAATTCCCCGTTTGCGGCCATGTTTAAGTTAAGATGTTGCCTACATTTCATAAAACTGGGCCAAGTAGTGAAAATAAGCATATCACTAAGATTTTTACCATTTAAATCTGCAACTCAGAATCTGGCATGTTTCACGAAAATATTTCTAGTTTAATCATCGTAATGAGTTATTCAGTGAAATACCCGTCAAAATGACCACAAGACATAGAGATACAACTACATATTTTTAGTTTTGGTCCAATGTTTACTGATTAGTGCAGTTAATTCCGTTTTTACCCCTGGTCCAGATTCACAGTTTGCATGTTTAGTCCTTTAGTGATTTTATTGTTTTCTAAGTTATGTACCAAGCCTAACCAAGCATAATAACTCATATAATATTCAAATACATCAAGATATTATAAATTTACAGAGTTGAAAATAAAAATGAAATGAAAAGTGAGTGGAGAGTTTCCTTACAAAAGTGATGAACAAGCAAAAATAACAAGAAGAAAGGAACTTCAAAGTCACCAATAAGAACCATTGTGAACTTTAGCAAGAAGAACTTTTAAGAGGTCAAAGAGAACTTTAAATCACAGCCTTGAAACCATCTAGAAGGTCATCAAAAATGAAATGAAGGAAGGTCTTGAAGAAAAAAAATGAAGAGGAGTAAGAGCTACAACTTAGGTCTTCATCTTTGAACAAATCTTTAATAGAAACCAACACAATCAACACCCAAGCTCCAAATATTTTACCCAGCCTTAATAACCCTTAATAACCTTGCAAGAATACTTCTTAAAACTCTTGAAATCTTTAAAGAACTCAGCCCTTGAATCCAAGAAATATTGATGTTGATGATGATGATGTTTGATGGTGATTATGGAGAAAGAAACCCAAGGACTAGCTAGGAACTACAACACCTTCAATCTATGATCAATATTTTTGGTAAAAATTGAAATGATAAGGTGTTAGGAGCTGCTTATACACGAAATTTGGAGAGGAGAAAGAAGAGAACTTGGTGGAGTATCCTATGTGAAAAGGAAATGAAAGAGATGAGTGTATGTCTAAGTAGATACATGCATTTCAAATGTACATGTGTCCTAGCACTATCTAACCAAGACACAAGTGTCTTTGGTGAATCATATGGCTGGCCACATAAGTGGTTTTAAGTGAGTGGGGGAGGGGATGAGTTATTTTGTGTAGTTTTGGTATATTGTATGTAGTTTTGATCTCCGGTAATTGAAAACATGTAGTTTTTAAGACGCGAAATGTAAAGCCGGGTAACGTAAAAATATAAAAACTTGTAAAAATGTTAAAACTTGTTTAAATAACTAATTTTAATATATTAGTTGAGTCATGGGTTTATCGGAGTGTTTAAACATCGTTAAAACTGAAACCGTGAGTCGAAAACACGTTTGGTGACACCGGTTCTTGATAAAAGTGACGTAAGCTATAAAAATGACACGAAAAGTATAAAACTCATTTGTAAACATGACATAGTTTAAAAATTAATAAAATATGTAAATTATCATAGTCTAGGGTTGGTTCACTTTGTTAAGACCTTAAAACGTAAATTTAAATCGCGTAAAACGTAAAAGGTGCAGGTTTACGTAAAAATGGAAAAAGTGAATTATGACTTTTAAAAGAGGATTGTAAGGAACCGAAAATACATAAAAAGTGTAGAGTTGGCGTAGCCAAGTATTGGTTGAATCAGCTTGAACGTGACACGACGTACGCGAATAACTTCCGACGAAATTAATTATAAAAAAATAATAGTTAAATAATAAAAATATTATAATTAGTGACATGAAATTTATGAAATGTCACAATTGTTGTGAATTATATTTATTGATTTGATGATACAAAACAAGAAGAATGAAACATGAAGGGCTTGAAGTGACAAGAAGGAATTCTACAAAAGATGGGAAGGACTTGCTTGCAAAAGAAGTTTTATTTATTAGTCCTTCATAGTATCTTGTAAGTCCTAATCCCTCTAGTATATAAAGAGGACATGGGTTATTAGATTTATTCATTCAAGTCTTCCACAATGTAGACGTCTAGTAAAGGTGTGTGTGTGTAACCTAGGCGTAGGAGATAAACGCCTAGGGTTTATTAGTGTTTTAGTTTAGATAGCATGTTCTACTTGATCAAGGTAGAACATGTTAAGTAGTTTGTAATCGTTAGAGAAGCGAATGATAATGAAAAACCTTGTTCATGATAACATTAATTCATTGTTTGAATATTCCGCTTTCGTTATTATGTATTCCTAGATATTAAATAATATTAGACATCGTCTAAGAGTCTTCAACGATCTTAACAATTGGTATCAGAGATAGGTTAGCTCGTGATCTAGGATTAAACAAGGTTGTTTACTGTCGAAGAGTAGTAGTTTTGAAGAAAGTTTGATCTGTGTTTAAAGGTTTAATTTTTGTTTGGATATCGACTGTTTTGTGGCCTACTGAATACAACATGGTAATATATTCACTTTCCTTTTAATAGTGTTGACTATTATGCATAAAATTCTGTGTCTGATTGATCGATTCAAGATAAACTCCTAGCACTGTCTTTAATTATTGTATCGTGAGTCAGTACATGTGAAATATGGATTTATCATATAATGCATGTGAAAGTCAATGGAAAGAATATATGGTGTAATTTCGATAGTTTATATGAATTAATACAAGATAGTATACATGATTGGGATCAACTGCTCAAGTGGTATATTAAAGAGACACATACGAATAATAAATTGGTCAATGTAAGTTTGTCGCTTGTTGCATTTATGGATCGGTGAAAGCTTTTAAGGAAACAAACTTAATAGACCAATCATGGAATTTCCATCAAATTTAATGTTTTGAAAGATTGGTTAACTGCTTGTCGTCTTTCACATAATTGGAAGATTGATTATTTTTGTCAAAGATTGGAGTGAATTTGGATTTGAGTTATAAGGAATATTAAATTCTTACAGATTCATTGGTCAAGCTTTGTTTTTGTTGATGCGTGGGACAGTGGTTAATTAATAATCTCGTATTTGTGATTCAATGATTTATTAATAGGTACATCACATGGGTCGATCAGTTCTTAAGTTTTTGGTATTCAATTCAAAGTACTGCTTGTTGGATAATGAAAGTACTGCTCGTGTGATATCAAAGTACTATTCAAGGTACTGCTGATATAAAAGTACTACTCTCAAAGTACTGATGCTCTACCCAAAGTACTGCTCTTTCCAAAGTACTTCTTGGATATTCAAGGTACTGCTTCATTGCTACAAAGTACTGATGTTAATTCAAAGTACTGTTGCGTTTCGATGGTTTATGGAGACACGTAAAGAGCTTTATGGTTTAATATACATGCATGGTTTACGAGAAGTAATGGGAAGTTCATATGAGTTTGATTGGTTTTGGATTACACACACAGAAGATTATTTGGTTCACACACACAGGAAGAAGTTTTTGTTCTTAAAGGTTTCAAAAGGCTAGTATTTGGTTCGTATTGGATTAATTGATTACGAAGAAGGTTGAATATCATTTATTTGATGTTGTAGTTGAGTTTCACAGGTTTGTTTTCTTATCATATAGCTTGATGAATCTAGCAATGTGTGATTTTTCTTATGATGCTCTATGCACACACTGGCTATCACTTAAAGGAGTTACATTGTAGTGCTCAGTGTCTCATATTAGTTGAGGATTTTGTCAAGGGATTGCGGTCTACTTATATTTATGGTTTCTTATAAGTATGGAGTTCTGTGGATAGTACAAGATTTAAGACACAAGTTTGGGAAATTCTACTTCTTTATCAAATTCGTTATACTCGGTTTTCTTCACATGTGATCATTACATATAGTCTACAGATTTGAAGAATCATGAAGATGGTTAGCACATTGATTTCAGGGGAAGTATCTTTTCATGTGTTTTAATCATTTGATGTTCATGCACCACTCAAGGGAAAGTTTTTGATTTTTACTACTGTTGATCATTATTACTACTACTAGTTGGAGTTTTATACTGTTTTGGATTCATTTGTAGTAAGCATTTTGGTGTTCTACATGGAGGGCAATTTGAAACATTGGAAGACTTTGATTAGGATTATGGTATTGGTTAGTGGTGGTCAAGATCATATTCGCATACGTTCCCTATTTGTTGATAACAAAAAGGGGAAGAAATATTGGAGTGGCACGGCATGAATTAAGAGGAAGACAAAGATTGTTTCATTCATGGTGAGATTTAATTATCTCAACTTTTCTACTTCGTCTAGGGAAGTTCGTACAAGAAGGTGTTTGTTTTGTCATCATCAAATAGGGGAAGATTGTTGTGAATTATATTTATTGATTTGATGATACAAAACAAGAAGAATGAAACATGAAGGGCTTGAAGTGACAAGAAGGAATTCTACAAAAGATGGGAAGGACTTGCTTGCAAAAGAAGTTTTATTTATTAGTCCTTCGTAGTATATAAAGAGGACATGGGTTATTAGATTTGTTCATTCAAGTCTTCCACAATGTAGACGTCTAGTAAAGGTGTGTGTGTGTAACCTAGGCGTAGGAGATAAACGCCTAGGGTTTATTAGTGTTTTAGTTTAGATAGCATGTTCTACTTGATCAAGGTAGAACATGTTAAGTAGTTTGTAATCGTTAGAGAAGTGAATGATAATGAAAAATCTTGTTCATGATAACGTTAATTCATTGTTTGAATATTCCGCTTTTGTTATTATGTATTCCTAGATATTAAATAATATTAAACATCGTCTAAGAGTCTACAACGATCTTATCATCCTTGATCCCAACAACCCACCACAACAAAACATACCACAACCCAACCAACCTACTAGAGCCTGTACTTTAGGAGTGTACTCCCGTCCTAGCCACCAAGGCTATCTAAACACCATTGAGCTCACTCAAGGTGCAAATGTGTCTCCCTTGCGATCCGACACCATCCGGTTGGTGCAAAGCAGATGTGCATTCCATTGACTTCATTTCGAAGATCCAAATCAACATCTCAAGGACTTTCTCAAAATCGTAGATTCCATAGACCTTGATGTTAACACTCGAGACACGACCCGATTGCGTCTCTTCCAATTCTCTCTGTGAGACCAAGCTAGTCAATGGCTAGAACATTTACCCGCAGGATCCATCACCTCTTGGGATGATCTAACCACTCGCTTCCTTGCTCAATTTTTCCCACCGGGGAGAACTACCAAGCTATGGAATGAAATCTTGATGTTCCAACAACGTCAGGGCGAAACCCTCTGCGAGGCATGGACTCGATTCAAGGACTTACTTCAAAAAGTCCCTCATCATGGCATAGATCTTTGGCTCCAAGTCGAAATCTTCTATGACCATATCAATATCCCCACAAAGCAAACCATTGACCAAGTGGCTGGTGGTAAGCTACGTGATCTAAGGGCAGAACAATCATGGGAACTCTCAAAAGATCTTGCTCTCTATGACAACGAAAGTTGGAATGATCCCCGTGATTTGAACAAAACGGTCAAGGAAATATCTTTGCCTTCGAATAATTCAAGCACTCCCGACCGTAGGATCATGGAATTTGAAGACCAAGTCAAGTTTCTCATGAAATTTTACAAGTCTCCTAAGCCTTCAATCCAAGTGAACAAAATCACTTCTTCATTTGAGTATTGTAGTGGTCCCCACGACACTCGTGATTGCATGGAACTTCCCGAACAAGCTTTTACGGACTACGCATCCTCGCTTACGGTGACTCATATAACCCCTCTTGGAGAAATCACCCGAACTTTAGGTGGAAACAAAGTCAAAACACACCCAAAAACAATTCTTCCAATCTACCTAATCGTTTCCAATCAAACGATTCATCCTCAAACCGTACTTTCAACAACAATCCTTCTAATAACTATGGTAGTACCAATAATTTTGAAGGATTGATGTCTAATTTTATGGCATCTCAAGACGCTCGTATAGCCAAGTTTGAATTCGATTTCAAACAAAGACAAAGCAAGATGACCAATAAGATTGACACCTTGTTGAAAGTTCTCAATGACCAAGAAATGGGAGCACTCCCAAGCAACACGGTCAAGAACCCGAAACTAAATGTTAACGCCATCTCTTCGGTTTCGTCTCCTAGTTCTTGTCCACAATACTATTCGGTCAATGCCATGAGCACGTGTTTCAAACAAACCCAAGTTCCTCAAAGAGACCACGAAAGTAAGATATCCAACACTAAATGGGTCAACAACANTCAAGGAGCTCCACCTTGAACGTCCGGTTATTGATGTTTTGGCATATGCTACTTACTATAATGCCCTATTGGAAAAATATGAGAAGAAGCTCAAGTTAGGTGACAAAGGGACCGCCTTCGTTCAAAACAAGTTACCTAACAAATTAGATGATCCAGGCTTATTTGTTCTACCTTGCAAGATCGGTAATTCGGAGGCTTATGATACATTAGCCGATCTTGGATCAAGCCTTAACTTACTTCCATTACCTCTTTTCAACTCCCTCAAACTAGGAAAGCTAGAAGAAAATGAAGTAGTAATAGGCTTGGCGGATGGAAGTGTATCATACCCGGTTGGAGTAGTAAAGGACGTGTTAGTACACATAGGAAAATTAACTATTTTAGCCGACTTTCATGTCCTTGACATGGTTAGCGACCCTACATGCCCTTTATTGATAGGAAGAGGATTTCTAGCTACCGCAAGTGCTATGATTGATTGTAAGGGATCTAAAATAGTGATAGGAGAAGGAGAAACTTGGTCGGTATATGATGTTAAGAAACACGCCTATGACACCCATGAGGAACCAATGCCTCATTGGGCAGATGTTAATAATAGACCCTCTAGATACGGACCATGGGTGAATAGAGACTTGATGAACTCAAATAAGTACATATTATTATCATCATTTATCCTATTTATTTGACTTGTTTTACTTTATTATGTATGAGAATCGGTACTTTAATGTTTACTTTAGTGATTCTCAGGTAAAAACAGGTAATAGGTGAAACTTGGCAATTTTAGACTAATTATGGAGCAAAACGAGCAAGATGTCAAAAGTCTACAGAAATCCAGAAGATGCGCCGTATCTCTCTCAAAAGATACGCCGCAATATCATACTTAGATGAATTCGAAGATCATTGCCTGATTTTGAAGAATGCGCCGCATGGAATTCTACCATGCGCCACTTATAAACTTTGGTCAACGAAGAAGATCATGCGTTTTCTACTCCAGATACGCCACATTATACTTCTAACATACGGCATATCACTATCAATAATTCACCAGATACAATCCAAGACATTGAAGGACATGCGCCGCATACAGATTCAAGTTACGCCACATCTAAAGGCGGTGTACGAATATTCCAGAAGATATTAATCTAGGACCCCACGCGAAATTAAGTCAATGCGCTGCATCTGCTCATTACATGCGCCGCATCGTACCCTAAGACAGAAACTATAAATACCCGAAGACCTAGACGAATTTAGTGTGCAACATTACCTTAAGGAGCCGAGTTAATTCGAAGAAGCAACACAAGACACACCCCAAACGAAGATATTAGAGCTGTAAGAAGGTCCTGCATGTATTTAATTCATTAAGTAGTTTTGTTTTATTGTAATAGTACACTTTAATTCATCAGGATATATGGGAAGTGGTATGTGACTACGGAAAATCATACATTCCCCTTAAAATTGCTTTCCCATCAATTAAAGTTTATATGATGATGTCTTTGGTGACTTATATTAGTGCTTTGATAACCTTTGTGTCTAGCTGAGTTTTGCGTCGGGCCGCCATACCCCTTCCTCGCCTATTTTATCTGACGTCTTTGGATGAATAGGATAGACATAAGTAATCATTAAGGGTGGACCTGCCGATGTGATTAGAGCCAACGAGAAAGATTTAATTACATACACTTCATATAAAACTAGCAATAAAACAAGTGACAAGCTACTTAATTATCAGGACAGGTCCTCTTATTGTTTCTATTATCTATCTGTGTATGTGTATGTTATTCGCTGATTCGTGCTCATTAGTTTAATTTACTGTTTAACTCAACCAATCTGTGCCAGTCTCTCAGGCTGAACCCCCTTGCGTTAGATTAGGCTGAAAAACTAACTTAGGATATTAAAATACTGATTAGGTTAATTAGATAAATCGTTCCACTCTTAGTGATCGACACTCTACTTACCATTATATACAAACTGACCGGGTACACTGCTCGTTAAGTGTGTGTGTTATTGATAAGTCGGCTAAATATAAATGTAAAACTTGAGTAGGCATTAACACTGCTAAACCGCAACGACACATCACGCGCATCAAGTTTTTGGCGCCGCTGCCGGGAGTGAATTGTATTTATCTATTAATTTAATTAAATTTTCTTTTTATTAGGTTTTTAGATTCTAACCACTAATTTGTTGTATATTAATTAGATTGCATTCATTGTATAATTTGCATATTTACTGTTTTTGTTTGTTTTTATTTTCTGTAATTTTTTTTTATTTTTATTTTATTTTTCTTTAATTCTTGTACTAACTGCTGTCATTGTATTATGCTGATACAAACGATATGGCACATCTGTTTCACAGATGCGGCGTATTGCGTTTTAATTTTATAAAATACAACGCGTTTAATAATTCGAGTACGGCGTATCTTTTCCACAAGATACGGCGTATTCTGTTTTTAATAAGAATTTTTCGAAACCCCAACGCCATGCGACGCATCTGTTTACAGATACGGCGTATTTAATATTTAAATTAAAAACAGTTTTCGAATTAATTAAACAGAAGCGACGCATCGATTTTTATCGATACGGTGCATCTACTAATCAAAAATCCTGTATTTTGAATCGTAACGAAAATACGGCGCATTAGCTTCTGCTTACGCGGCGCATTTAATCTTTATAAATATAACTGATTTATACTTGACAGGTACGGCGCATTCTAATTCAAAAGCGGCGTGTCTATTTTCTTAATAAACATCTGATTTAATTTTAACGTAATAAGATACGGCGTATCCTCTTTCAGGGATACGGCACATCGTCTACGGATATCAGCAACTTTTATTCTTATTATTCGTTTCCTAACTTATCAATTTCTTTTCCAGCGAACAAATCCTACTGACGATTTTGCCTATGATTACAGGTACTACTATGGAAGATTTATCAATGAACGAATATCCTGCTATGGAACACAAGGTGAATGAGCATTGTGAAAGGTCCCACACCAAGAACATGTTGATTCTAGAAAGTGATGATGAGAGTGATAATTATGGAGTTAACTTGAGTGAGTTCCGAGCCATATGCGATACTGAAAGCTCGGCATTAAAGAAAGAAGTACTACTCAAAATTTAAAAAATTTTAGCATGTTTTTGTTTAAGTCTAAATTACATAACCGCACACATAACTTTATTTCTTCCCAAAAGCAAAACTTTAGTGTGCCGGTGACTTGTAAACTTTAGAACTTGGCTTGTATAATATTCGAGACCACCATAATGAGTATTATTGATATAATTGGAGTGACTTGTCTAACTTGGTAAATTTCAAGCATTACACCCAAAAAGCCTTTATATGTTATGTGATATTAACTAACTACATTGGTTAGTTAACCCCCGTATAAACCCTTTTGTTTACTCTCAGTTTTAGAGTAAGATACCCCTGAAAAACCCTCAGAGTCATTCCTTTCGTTTCTTACACCTTTGTTAAAAATGTTTCGTTACACCCTTACACCTTAGCCTACCCTGTAGATTAAATTCCGTGGTTAGTTACTTTAGGCAAAGTGTGTTTCCTTACATTACATGTGTTCGCATGCGTAATTCATTATCTTTAGTTAGGTCGGAAAATTGTACAATGCAATTGGAGTGAAAGTACATATTGTATATTTTTAGTTTATTTTTTGTGTGTTTACTACTTTCACTATTACAGTTATTTCTGAAAGTTATGAAAAGTATGAAAAAAATTTTCCAAAAAAATCGTGATGGAAAAAGTTGTAAAATTTTACACATTGATAAAACAATCAAAAAAATAGAAAAGAAAAAGAAAGAGAAGAAGTTGGAAGTTTGTTTAACCAACTTATGGAAAGTTTTGTATTAAGTGGTAGATATCACTACTATTTGTTGTTGTATTATACTTATGGATTGAATGGGAGTTGGCCGTTATGGGAACGCCAACTAAGGATTATTCTTTGTTTAAGATTTTATTGAGTATAATTCGTGTCTACCTAAAAGCGTGAGATACATGAGTCAAAAGCGTGAGTTATTCAATGATATGAGTCTTATTCATGGGATGGTTGGGAAAGTAATTAACCACACTTAGGATTTTAATTTATTTGCTTGTTTATTTTTTTTTACACCACTTATATCCTAAATGTTATCCCTACCCAACCGTATTATTATATTCGTTGTTAGCTTTCGAGCATCCGGATATGATGATGGCTAAGTAAGAATGTTAAATGTATGAATAAGGTAGTGACCATCCGAGTATTAGATTAATTGATTAACGCGCTAGCGATCTAGTGTGTGACTTGGTGACCATCCGTTATGCAAATAACGCGCCAGCGATCCGAGAAGTGCACTAGTGACCATCTGTTAGTTGAAGCGTCGAAGACTCGCGCTAGCGATCTACTAAGTTTATGCAGCAGATGTTTGAACGAAGCTATGTTTAACCCTTAAGCCTCAAAACCCTTTTTACCGTTTTACACTTGTTACTCCTTAGCTTTAGTGGGGGAGATGCGTATACTTGTCAAGCTTATGATAGAATATTCGTCACAACTAAGCAACTAAACGATTTAGAATTGTTTTAGATTGAAAAATTATTTTGTTTCTAACTCGTTAAGTGTTTGGTTATGTGATTATGATAGGACAAATACGTGCATTAACTATAAAAATAAATCCTAATACCTTTTAGGATACATTTTCATAAGTAAAATCTAAGGTTTACTTGAGGACAAGTAAAGTTGAAATGGGGGGATATTTGATGAACTCAAATAGGTAAATATTATTATCATCATTTATCCTATTTATTTGACTTGTTTTACTTTATTATGCATGAGAATCGGTACTTTAATGTTTACTTTAGTGATTCTTAGGTAAAAACAGGTAATAGGTGAAACTTGGCAATTTTGGACTAATTATGGAGCAAAACGAGCAAGATGTCAAAAGTCTACTGAAATCCATAAGATGCGCCGTATCTCTCTCATCAGATACGCCGCAATATCATACTTAGATATATTGAAAGACCATTGCCTGACTTTGAAGAATGCGCCGCATGGAATTCTACCATGCGCCGCTTATGAAACTTTGGTCAATGTAGAAGATCAAGCTTGTTCTACTCCAGATACGCCACATTATACTTCTAACATATGGCGTATCACT
This sequence comes from Artemisia annua, assembly GCA_014162995.1. Taxonomy (NCBI): domain Eukaryota; kingdom Viridiplantae; phylum Streptophyta; class Magnoliopsida; order Asterales; family Asteraceae; genus Artemisia; species Artemisia annua. Next base: position 18,339 of record LBNU01023284.1, read on the forward strand.
ATCAAGACTTCACCAGATACAATCCAAGACACTGAAGGACATGCGCCGCATAAAGATTCAAGTTACGCTGCATCTAAAGGCGGTGTACGAATATTCCAGAATATATTAATCTTGGACCCCACGCGAAGTTAAGTCAATGCGCCGCATCTGCTCATTACATGCGCTGCATCGTACCCTAAGACAGAAACTATAAATACCCCAAGACCTAGACGAATTTAGTGAGCAACATAACCCTAAGGAGTCGGGTTCAGTCGAAGAAGCAACACAAGACACACCCCAAACGAAGATATTAGAGCTGTATGAAGGTCCTGCATGTATTTAATTCATTAAGTAGTTTTGTTTTATTGTAATAGTACACTTTAATTCATCAGGATAGATGGGCAGTGGTATGTGACTACGGAAAATCATGCATTCCCTTTAAAATTGCTTTCCCATCAATTAATGTTTATATGATGATGTCTTTGGTGACTTATATTAGTGCTTTGATAACCTCTGTGTCTAGCAGAGCTTTGCGTCGGGCCGCCATACCCCTTCCTCGCCTATTTTATCTGACGTCTTTGGATGAATAGGATAGACATAAGTAATCATTAAGGGTGGACCCGCCGATGTGATTAGAGCCAACGAGAAAGATTTAATTACATGCACTTCATATAAAACTAGCAATAAAACAAGTGACAAGCTACTTAATTATCAGGACAGGTCCTCTTATAGTTTCTATTATCTATCTTTGTACGTTTATGCTATTCGCTGATTCGTGCTCATTAATTTAATTTACTGTTTAACTCAACCAATCTGTGCCAGTCTCTCAGGCTGAACCCCCTTGCATTAGATTAGGCTGTAAAACTAACTTAGGATATTAAAATACTGATTAGGTTAATTAGATAAATCCTTCCATTCTTAGTGATCGACACTCTACTTACCATTATGTACAAACTGATCGGGTACACTGCTCGTTAAGTGTGTGTGTTATTGATAAGTCGGCTAAATATAAATGTAAAACTTGAGCAGGCATTAACACTGCTAAACCGCAACGACACATCACGCGCATCAAGACTTCATAGGACCCCAACGCCCATTCTACCTAGAAGAAGAATTTGTGAACCGAACACAGATGGAAGAGCAACTCTTGGCTAGGGACATTGAATTGGATCCATTTGAAGATCCCCTAGTTTTTAGAAAAATGATTGACTTCCTAGGATTTTTGCAAAATAACCTAGGAATGAATAGGTGGAAAATCGAAGGTGATGAACATAAAGAATGAATGGAGAAAGCAACTGATAAAACTAATAACTGGTAATTATAGTTTCTTGACGTTTTGAGCCTTAGGGTTCAACAATAACAAGAACAATTATGCACAGCGGATTAAAACAAATCAATTGTATTGACACAAAGTTTTCATCATCATCACCTCCAATTATATTGATCAGAATAATAACGTGTTACAAATAACAGGGATCTAAGACATCCAGACCTTAAAGTATCGAACACAAAACAACTCTATCTAGGCGTTTACAAGACTTACACCCTAGAAACACACACACCTTTAGATATTACATTAGGAAGACTTGTGTATAAACCTATTCCCTGTATTTCTGTTTTATATAACACAAATTAGGGTTACAAGAATACTACAAAAGGACTTACTTGTTTTGTCCACTTTTAGAAGTTCATTCTTGTCACTTTAGCCCTTCCAGTTTCTCTTCTTATTTTGATCATCAAATCAAATATACCCAACAATCTTCCCTATTTGATGATGACAAAACAACCACGAATCTTACGACTCCCTAGACGAAGTAGAGAAATTAGAAAATTAACTCACCATGAATGAAACAATCGTTGTCTTCCCCCTTAATTCATGCAATACCACTCCAACACTCTCCCCTTTTTGTTATCAACAAATAGGAACATATGCAAATAATGATCTGACCACCACGAACCAATATCACACTTCCAATCCAAACCTTCCAATGTTTCGAATTTCCCTCCATGAAGAACACCAAAATGCTTCGAAAAATGAACTCAAAACAGTAGAAAACTCCAACTAGCAGTAGTAATAGTGATCAACAGTAGCAAAAATCAAACACTTCCCCTCGAGTGGTGCATGAACATCAAATGATTAAACACATAATAAGAATACTTCCCCTGAAACAATGTGTTAATCATCTTCATGGATCTCAAATCTGTAGGCTTATATATTGTTGAAGAAAACTAGTCATTACCAATTTGATGTTGAAGTAGAAGAAACCAACCTTGTATCTTATGCCTTGTACTAAATAAGACTTCGAACGTATACTTCACGTATAGGGAGACCGCAATCTCTTGACAATAATCACTGAGCACAAAACGTAACCCTTCAAGTGTTTTTGCAATTCGTATCCACTTGAACAACAAACAAGTATCTTAAACGGTATGTGGACGTTTAAGATATGATAAGAGACACAACTTGAAAAATTCCATCGCATCATCAAATAAGCAACAAATACTCATCTTCGCCAATAAGAAAATAATTCGAGCTTTAAAAACGTAAAGAACGAAGAAAACCACAACTCCTTCGTGTTGAACCCAAATAATCTTCCGGTGGTGTAAAATCCATCCAAGATCTGCCATTACGTCTCAAACAATCTGCCATTAAATACTTTCCATGTCGAGTTACCATAAAAACCCCATGTGTCAATCTGAAGCTTTCTTCCCCTCAATCAACTAAACTTTCAAAAACAAAAGCTTTCAAGAAACCTTTAATGCGACACAACTACCTTTCTTGTTTTTGATCAGTAAAATCAACAGCAGTAGTTATTTCAAGAGCATAGTGATTAATACCACTAGCAGCATATCATAAAGCGCCCCAGCCAGTAGAGACCATACTAGCCAGCAAGTTCAAGCAGTAGAGTTAATTAAGCTAGCAGCAGAGGAAGCAACAACTAGCAGTAGAATCTCCTTTG
>LBNU01023285.1:24665-43798 GCA_014162995.1 Artemisia annua
CATACAAGTTCCGTTAGAAAACTTAATCAACAAATAAATTCCAGAATTTTACACCTGACGTCGTCAGGTATTAAACCCTGACGCCGTCAGAGTGGTATGACAGAAAGTTTTAGTTGTGTTTCCGGAAAATTTCTTGGAAAACCTATGTCTTAATTCCTGGAAATTCTACAGAAAATCATTATGACTCGATACAAGCATTTGACTCTAACAACTACGAGTATGTATGCTTATTATTTATTGTTGTGATTCATGTTTCGATATGTTCTTTTAAACGTATTTAGATTTCCCTTACACTTAACTTTTGCAAAATACCTTTATATGTGATTAAAACGAAGTTAAAAACAAAATAAAGCATTTTCACAATTCAGTTTGAAGCATGAATCAATAACAAGAAATATAATTTACATACGGAAACACAAAAACACACAAAACATGGGTTGCCTCCCAAGAAGCGCTTTTCTTTATTAATGAGTCTTGTAGCTAGACTCGAGGTCTTGCCTCGTTACGTGACCTCTTGTTCAAGACTAATGTCTTCTTCCTCAATCATTTCGTTCCCGCTTTCTTTATAGTGTTTAACACGTTGTATATNCTAGTCGGATATTTCTACCAGTTTTCTTGTCGAATCTCTTCATTCTTAGAGCAATCATGGCTATTTGCCAGTTAATATCCATCTCTTCAATGTCTAAGTCATATATTTGCTCAAGGTCCTCATGAACAAGGTCCATGTCTTCTGATCTCTTTTCAAAAAGAGAATAGATAATTTCATCAGCAAACCCTGTAGGGACTTCTCTTTCTCTCATGCTACTTGAAGAAGTACTATAGCTACTAGTACTAAAACTACCAGAATTAACTTTGCTGGTACTGGTACTGGTTTTGCCTTGTGAGACAAAGGCAACATTAGCAGCACTTGAGGATGTTGTTGACACACCTTTGATTTCCTGTTCAAAAACCCTGAGATTATTGTACAGATCATCAATTGACCAAGTAACAACATCTTCTTTCGTTCTCTTGGTCATGGCCAGAGATGACCATTCTTTTGGCAAAGACCTGAGAAACTTGTGGTTTGCATCTTCAGTAGGCACACTTGAACCATGAGCTTCCAACTGTGAGAGGGGATATTGGAACCTGTCATAACCGTTCTCCAGCCCTTCAAAACTAGACACAGCAGAACAGCCTTCTGCATCTTTTTAGAGTTAGCATTGCCTCCAAACCTAGTTCGGATTGCCTCCCAAATCTCCTTGGCATCATCCATACCATCAAACCTTCTCAAGTGTTCCTTGGGAATGGCCATCAGTAAGATGGTTCTTGCCTTTCTTTCCTTCTCCATAGCATGTATCTCTGCAGCAGAGACTGGTGGGAGAACTCTAACAGTACCATCCTTGCCAACAGAGATTCTTTTCTTTGAGTTCCCATTCTGAATCGCTTTCCATAAAGCATTGTCGATGTATTTAAGGTAGTTCTCCATCTCCATGGCCCATATATCATACTCCTCCTTCTTAAGAATTGGGAGTTTGATATTTGAGATAGCTGTTGGTGCAGATATGATCTGTTGTTGTTTTGGCTTACGACCTTCTGAGCCAACATCTTCATGATTTGATTCTTCTTCATCACTGTGGTGACTAGAAAATACATCATTACCAGGAATGGACATCTTTCAGGATTTGTGAGTGATTGAATTGTTGTTTATGGTTCTGTGTTTCTTCTTACTCAGAGTCCCTCTATAGGCTCTGATACCACTTGTAGGTCCAAAAGTTCTGGATCTAAGTAGCCTTTGTAAGACAATAGACACCTTGCATAAATCCAAACTATCTATATGAGAAACTCTAAACAATGTATACTTGATGTTAACTCGGAATATTAACACAAGCAGTAAGAATAACACAGAGAATTACTAACTTTGTATTTACTATTAAACTTGAAAACTTGGTATTGAACATAATGCCGTAGAGTTCCTTTTATACTATAAGGAAACCCTAATTCTACAAAACGTGTGAAAGGATTCATGCATATCTTCTCCTAAGATATCTAACCGTGTGCATATCCTTTCCTATATTATCTCCTAACAAAACTATTCTGTTAAACATAAACAGACTTAACTAGCTATAAACATAAAGACTTAACTAGGTCTGCCAGACTTAACTTAGTACTGGCAGACTTAACTATCTACCCGACTTAACTAATACCAGACTTAAGTCTGGTTACAATAATTCCCAACAGCGTATCTTCCTATAGTACAATAGACTTTTCCAACTTGTTCCATTTTGCTCTATTTTACGTCCAAAATAGCAAACTTTCACCAAATGCTTGTTTATAACTGAGAATTACAAAAGTAAACGATTAAGCATCAATTCTCATATAAAATAATATAAAACAAGTCAAATACATAGGACAAATGATGGCAATAAAATGTACTTATTTGATGTCATCAGACACTGAGACTTTTCTATGAGTATTTAGTTCCCTAAAGAATCCTCAGAGAGCGACACTAATGCCAGGAATAAGCTATCAGTGAAACATGCTCTATGGCCTTTACTGATAATTAGCGAGAAGTTTAGACCTTTTATTCATAGTTTTACATGATAGAAGAGATTAGTTTACATAAACCTCCTTAAGACTAGAATTTACAAGTGTTCTAAACTGAATCAATAGTAAGTGAGAAAAAATGCTTCTTCTTACATATTGATTATTGCATCAAAAGAATTACAAGATTCCTAATTCTAATGATGTTGATTGAGTACGAATAGACTAGAGCTTGAGCCTGATTTCTTCAGTTCTGCAACCTTCGGTTTGTAGTCCAGCTTCTTCGTACTTCAGTGCTCTATGAACCAGCAACCACTATGGCCATAGTTTTGAAGACTTCATCAGGTAGTAAGTGAGTACCACCTGATTTTGTCTTTCCAGTCCCTGTTAAACCTACAACCCTAATCACTCAGCAGATCTTGCCTCAGTGAGTGACCTTGATTGCTTGGCCAAGGGACTGTTTTGTTCGTTGATTGATTTGATGATCGTTTAAAACTGCTAAAATAGTCTTTCCGTTACAAATCAGTCAACTTTTACCCAGTGCACAACCATATCCTTTGTGCTTCATCTGGGTAGCAACAAAGAGAGAAACATCATTGATGTTCATCCTTTGTTGCCTCACGTCGTTAGGGAAATTTCCGCAAGATATTATAGGCTTCATATCTTTCCTAACGACGTATCCTCTTCCCTACTTTGCTTCCCTTTAATAGCCTCTGATGATCCACCGTTTTTCCATTTAGACATGGTTATTATTGAGTTTAACCATAAAACATCCTATGTTTTTTTCACACTCATATCTTGCATGGAACTAAGTATCCTTGAAGCTATCACCAATATTTTAGCGATTGGTGGTGTTGAGGTGGCAGAAATGGAAGAATTAAGGATAGGCAGTTTGAGCATTACCATGAACAAGACTTGTTAAACAAAACGCATCTTGCTTGAGGAAATACTCAAGGATGTTATGAAAAGGCTTTTGAGGGTAGGTTTTGTGAAGAAGGTGGTGGTTGAATGTTATTAGCCGTCAATTAAGATCGGCTAAGAGTTATTAGTTGTCATTTAAGAACGGATCTGGATCATAAGAATAATCCACCCTCTCTGATACCACTTGTTGGTCCGGCAAGACTTGAGCAACTCATGAATAGACAAGATAAACATAAACACGTGGCGTTTAGACATGGAACTGATAACATCAAATAGTTCTAATATTTTAGTGTTAATTTCCCCCTCTTATGCTCATCTTTTGTTATTTTACTAGGATATATACTCTTATTTGTTTATATTCTGTTTTCAGGTAAAGATGAGCATAGCAACGAAAAGACGCAGAATTGGAAGGTTATTTATGAAAACAATTGAAGTATGCGTAATCTGCACTAACTACATCGTAGAGGTGTGCTCCACCTACACCGTAGCACTCATTGAAGAACAGTAAACGTTTCTCGAAGACCTACGGCGTAGTCGACATCTCGATTACGGCGTAGTTAATCCTACAAAACTTCTACAGGCGTAGCTAACATTCAAGCTACGCCGTAGGTCCTAATTTTACATAGTGAAGAATATCAATGATCAAGCTACGGCGTAGTTGCCAAATACAAAGGCTACGGCGTAGTCAACCCTAGAGCTACGCCGTAGCAAAGTCGGGCACTATAAATACCAGCCTAATTCCGAGTTTTAGATATCACTTTTCACCACTTTTACCACACAGAAGTCCAGAGGAAGTTAGGGAGCAAGGAGAATGAAGTTCCACCAAGCATACAAGTCAATTCCAAGGGAGAATTCACGCTTCAATCATAAGTTTATTCATTCATAATTTTTGTATCGAATCTATGTTTTTATCTATAATGTTAAACATATATTTTTCTACATTTATTAATATGAGTGGCTAAACACCTTTGTTGTTAGCCTCATTATGAAATCGTTATTGCCATGATTTAGTTTTCTCGCATCTATTATCGTTTTCTTTGAATACTTTGTTAGCATGTCTTAGGTCACTCTAGTTTCGGTAGTAATGATGTTTGGTAGTTCCAGTGAGGCTAGGAGAATTGACCATAGGACCCATAGCCGATAATGGTGTGTTTTGGTGATAGAGATATCACCATTCATGTGAAAATTTCAACGAACGACCACCTACCAAACAGATTTGCTTAAGAAGTTATAGGGGGTGTAAGTTCCGACCCGCTGGATCCCGTTAGACTATTCTAAGTTAGTTGAGGCGCTTAACGACTCTTGCACCTCGTAGGCAAAGAGCTAACCGAGGAACTCTTGTAATGTTACAGTTATAAGAATAGGGCGAGGTGTAAGATAGGATTAGACGATTTGACCATCTGAGTCTATCGACTTGAATCCCCAGATGAAACGATAAGATGCATTAATTAGAAAACTTGTCATGTTAATAACAAGAATAGTAATTAGTTTAACATTATTCTCCCCATCTGATTTTCCGTAGCTTATTTAATTGTTTTTATTATTTTGTTGCATTTTCTTTAGTTTAATTAATTAATCAAACATTAAAACCCCCTTTTAAACTAGTGACACCAAAACTTAGATAACTTCCGCACACGTAGCTTTTGGGACGACCTCCGCTTTACCATTTAGCTATGCCATACACGACCGGGTACACTGCCTGATAGTGCATTAGGTAGACCTTAGGTAGACGAGAGTATTATAAATATAAAACCTGGTTGGTAAATCCTGCATCAAGTTTTTGGCGCCGCTGCCGGGGAGCTATTAGGATTTTATTTAAGTTTTGCATTTTATTTTTAATTTTCAGTTTCTCACGATTTCTTTTCAAGTTTCAGGTACTATGGCTCATATTGATATCAATACCCTCACTCTCGAGGAATATCTCGCTCTAACAAGAGAAGAACAAGGGCCTGGTTTGGTTAGGCCAACCATTGGAGCGGATGTGCAATTCGAGATTAATAACCAATTCATAAGGGAGTTGCGGAAAGACCCCTTTTCAGGAAGTAAGACGGAAGATGCTCATGAGCACATTGATAATATTTTATAGATTGTTAGTTTGTTAAATATTCCGGGAGTGTCTCACGATGCAATCATGCTTCGTGTTTTTCCTATGACAACTAAAAAGATTATCACATTAATTTATGGATATATGTCATCAAGTGAATCAAGTAAGTGATTTTATTTGATAATCCTTAGACTTGAGATTCAAGCAGGTTTTGCATGTGTGGATCAATCATCGAAACGAGAAACATAATCATTAAATTATGAGATAACCTAGATCCATATCTATATTTGAGATAATATTCGAAACAAAGGGATAGTAAATGATTAAATCATTTAACTGAGACTTTAAGAAACTACACTTAGTATTTTTGGGGGCATTGACATATTGCTAGACACTTACCAATGTTATGATATTAATTTGAGACATGTCCAAGTGGGAGTTGTTGGGATATGTCCATATCACAAATAATTATATGTCCAAAACTTGTGTGAGCCTAAGGGGTCACACGCGTTAACACGTAGAAACAATTAATTAAGGTTGTAAAAGAACTAGTGAACATTGCATGAACCGTTCGGTAAAAAGTTCGTTTATGTTCGTTTATTAAATAAACGAACATGAACAATATTTTACACTCATTTAGTTAAATGAACGAATACGAATAAAAGCCATGTTTCCGGTTAAAATACGAACATAAGCAAAGCCCCGTTCTTGTTCGTCCGGTTTGTTTACATCCCTACAATTAATGTAATTAATATATTTACTAACACTCGTTAACTAACTAGTTACTTAGTGTTATTTTACTAACGATCATTAAACGTTAACTATAAGGACTCAATTGTAAAATATAGAAAGGGAAGGGGATCTATAATCCTCCCCTCCTTAGTATGGCCGGCCCCTAGGGGGTGTTAGATGAAGATTAGGAATCTTTGTAAGTTAGCTTGTTCCCTAAGTTTTGATTAGCTATATAATGAATGTCATGCATTCATTATTCACTAATCTTGAAGTCCTAAACAAAGCCTTTCTTCTCTTCTTCTTTCCTTCTCTCTTGCCCGATTGTTCACACCCCCCTCTTAGGGTAAGGATTTCAACTTTTGGTTAAGAATCAAAGTGATTCGTTTTGCTTATCGTTTACAAGTACTAGTATACTAATTGCTTTGCTATTAAACGTGTTGTATGTGAGACTATAGTGGATTCATACTTTTGAATCTTTATAGTTTTTGTGAGATCTCAAGAGATATTTGTATCGTGTTCTTGAGTCGTTCTTGATCTAATCCGTTACAACAAGAAAAGGTAAACAAGGTAATTCGTTATGTTAATAAATGTATACTATACATGATCTTTAATCCGCTGCGTATTCGTGTGCTATATTACTTGTTCATATGTTTAAATTCCAATAGGTTCAAGTTTGCTAGGTGCAAACACCAAAGTGGTCATGCTAACCTTCCTGAAACGAGGAGCGCTATACCTGGTTTGAGTCTGTGTGACTATGAGTTCAAATATCGTAGATTAGTCGGCTAATAGACAACAAAAAAAAAAATAAATAAATAAAAAATAAAATAAAATAAAATAAAATAAAAAAAAAAAAAAAAAAAAAAAAAAAAAAAAAAAACTAACAATTTTCATGACAACGAAGCGTTATAGATTAACAAATTTTATTATATTATAAATCATAGTTTAGAGGCCATATGTTCAAAGCTGATTTGAGTTATAAATATAACATGTTACAAAACAGAAGCCAACATACAAACAATTATTATATAATATAAGGCTTTTCTTATAATCCGTATAATAATACAAGAATCAAGTCGTACCTTTCTAAAATCAATTACTAATCATATATTTAAAGATTAAAATGGTCCTTGAATAAAAAAGAATAGGAATTATGGACTTTTCATGGATGTGAAAGGATCCACGGGCAGTTCAAATTTGACAACAAGTTACATTCGATTGTATAGTTTATAGTTGAACACATCGCTATGCATATGGTTACGTGCATGGAATTCTTTACGTTTCTTTTTTGTGACGAGAAGGGAGACAATGACCTTTCAAAGGATATGATAGTAACTCGTTTGATTTTATTTTAAAATAAGTACGTAATCAAAGACGTAAAAATGGAACTGATCATCTATCGATCTTTTAATGTGGTGTTTACAGAAATAAAAAAATGTATGGCGAGTTAATTAGACGATATGATCACAGACTAAGCATTTTTTTCTTTTTTTGGAAGGCAGAAAATTTTAAAGGATAAATAGAAAAAACACAATGTAATTAAACTTACACTTTAGAATCTACAAGAGATCTAGCTTCATAAACTACAAACCTCTAGAAAACTAAAACTCATCTAACGTAAACGAGACACCAAGAACGCTACGCTAACAAAAAAAAAATATCGTTCTCCTTTAACAATCAAGAAATGAAATGATTGTTTAAAAGATTAGTTTGGTTTGTAGGTTGGGTTACGACACACTGATTGACACCCTCAAACAAAGGTATCCACAAAAGATGTTACGCATGTGAGGTTTCAAAAAGAGAGTTTATTTGAACACTCCATTAAATGATTGAGACAGTTTAATTTATTTCGTTTGGACACTCCATTCAAATGGACCCTTCATTCTATCATTATTATTTTATGCACAAATATTGATAATGTTAAATTTATATTTAATAATTTATCTTTTTGTAATATATTTTCTCTTTGTTATATTAAACCCAAACCCATCTTAATACAAATCCAAATCCAAATTCTAACACATCTACAACCTAATGGGCCCTAAACACTATTGATCTTGCTAAGATATCAAACACTATATTACATAGGGATGTAAATGAATTGAACGTTTTCAGTGAATATTTCATTAATCGTTTTGTAAAAAGTTCATTTATGTTCGTTCATTTATTAAATGAATGAAAATGAATAATATTTTACGTTAGTTTATGTCTGTTCATTTATATTCGTGAACGTCCGATTATGTGTTTATTACGTACGTTTATGTTTATTTATATGTTTATATTCGTATATCATATCTTTTCATTGTATACTTTTAGAATTGGTTTGTTTAAACAAAATAGCACTTATAAAACAAAATAGTATGCATAATTTGATAATGTTTATGTTTGTCTTTCTATGTTCATTTATGTTCGTTTAAGGTTCGTTTAGTGTTATAATGAACGAATATGAACAACTAATTTTCTTAATAAACGAACATTAACAAGAAAATTCGTCTGTTTAAGCGTTCATGTCCGTTTATTTTTCCGATTAAAATTAAATGAACGAACATGAACAAGGCTTCTTTCGTATTCATCTGGTTCGTTTACAGCCCTAATATTACATGTGTTTAACCTATCTTTAAAAGCAATGTAAAAAAAATGACGTAAAACAACTTCTAAGATGGAAGTAGGGTTATTACATAAAAAAGTTACTAAAGTTTTCCAAAAATTTGTCCTAAGTTACTATAGTTTCATTTTGTTCACTTAGGTTACTGAACTTTCGGGAAGCATACACTTCAAAAATTCAATGTTAGTCTGAGTAACCTGAACGTATATTTTTTGATAAGTTCAGTAACCTGAGTGAACAAAGTTTCAAAGTTCAATAACCTGAACATTCATTTTTATAAGTTCAGTTACCTAAGTGAACAAAGTTTCAAAGTTCAGTGATCTGGATAAACAAAATGAAACTATAGTAAATTAGGAAAAATTTTTGGGAAACTTTAGTAACTTTGCTGGACCATAGCCCGATGGAAGTGTAAGCAACAAAAAATTTTACAAAACTAGATTCACGTAATTTAGATAATCACTTGTCGACTAAATGTGTATGATAAGAAAGAACATTCTTAGAAGAAACCTAATACCAATTCACCAACAATAAGCATTAAACATTTAAGAGAAACTAGATCTATAATTTTTTTTAGAAAGGCAACAATAAATTAATGACTCTAAAAAAGTGGAAGCGAAAATACAATACAAAGCATCCATCTCCATTAACTAAGGCTATAAATAAGTCAAGCATGTAACACCCTGAAAACGGGCCTAAGCGTTTTATTACAAGAATGTCATTGTAATAGTTGACTATGACTTTTATAAGTTTAAAGGACTTACGGGATTGATTAGTCAACCCCGATAGTCAAACTATAAGTACTAAATGTTATGTAAATGGTCATAGAAAGTATGGTGTGTCACAATTATAAGAAAGATGGACTTAAGGGACTAATGTTGTCAAGTAATAAATATGTTATAAAGTGTTTGTGGCTTAAATAGGATGAAAGGGATTTGAGGGACCATAAGTGCCAATTAGACAAACTTGTCACCTACATGTATCTGGATAATTCTCATTTTATCAGGAGAATTCCAGATTTATATGGTGTTATGTGGGTGTCGAAGAAAAAAGAGGAAGAAGGAGGGAGACTAAAGTTCGATTATCACCTTGTGAAGAAGATTAGGCTTCCAATGTTAAGATGAAGCCCTAACAATGATCCATGAAAGTAAGTGACTTTAATTAGTGTTAATTGATGATTGAAAGGTTAGGGTTTATGAAACCTAATTAAGGGAATTGGGTAAATGATGTTTATAATCTAAATTAAGAAGTTATGATGAACATTGGTTAAGTATTATTGAAGATAAGTTAATAAGTTAATTGGACTAACTATCATTTAATCATCATACGATTATGTGATAATTAGTAATGGTTAGAAAGGAGTTATGGTTGTTGTGGCCATGACATAATTTATTAATTACGTGTTTATGCCTATAGTGGTGTTGGCTTAGATGATAAGAATGGATATGATGATCTCCTTGGTTTCATTAGCTTGGGATCGAGGTAAGTAAACCGGTTATAAGTTGATGTTATATGGATTTCAATGCATTATGTGTTATGTGATGTTTAAGTTAAGGACACGGTATGACTCAATGTAAGTGCATATGTGTTGTTAGATTATAAGGCTAGTTTGACACAACTAGCAAATGAATGTTAGAATAGGGGGTCTTGTCTAGGAAGTAAATGGTGAAGCTTAGTAATGGCTTAAGTTATGTCTTATGTTTAAATGTTGTAATGGATGAATGGTTATAATGTGTAATGTGTGATTGCTATATAATATTATGTTATATCCACTTTGCTTACTAAGCCTCGTGCTTACAGTTTAAGTTTTTAATGTTTTGTAGGTTGTGCAATGATGCTTGGCTTAGACTAAGGTCTAAGGTTGGTTTATGTGGAAGTTAGAAGATGGTAAGAAAGTAGAGCTTAGGTAGATACCGAGCTCAAGTCAATGTTGTACCCCCGAAACTGTAACACCCCAACCCGACAAGGGTAGAAGTGCCACATTATGGTGACATATCAAAGCATTCAAAGCATACAACGCAAGCGGAAGACTTAAAACAAAAGGTTACAAGGGAAAATCTAAAGTACAAGGGAATACTAATACTATAAAAGAAAGGAAAGTACAACAAAGTCTAAAACTAATCCAAGTCCAAAACTAGTCCAGATGAAATGGGCTTCTAGTCCATGGGGTAGTCCACTAAGAGCTCCTATGCACTCTTCACCCAAACCCAGCTTCCAACCTAAGCCGCAGGAAAAGAAATGCGGCTGAGCTTAAAAAGCCCAGTGAACAGATATAAACAAACGAAAACTAATAACAAAAGGAAAACGAAGGTGAATACGACATAAGTCCAAGCGAATCTGCTGAGATAGAAATCAAGAATATGGAAACATAGAATATGATCAAAGGAAATACGGATAATGGATATCAAACACTCAAGGAAAAGAAATGAGTCATAAGTGTAAGCAAACGAAATAAAGCAAGCATAAGTTAATCACATTAGGGATAACAAGATAATAAGAATCATATAAAAGTAGAACTAACAGAAATGCCCAACAATCATATATCAATTTGCACATAGAGTAGCTAGCTCGATGTACCAAATGTGAAATGGAGTGTATTGCACACACATACCCATTCACCAAGTTCAAAACGAAACAAAGTACCTAGGATGCATCCATACGCCCCCTTCAAAACAGATATATATGCACAAAGCTCTAGGCTAAGTAAACATATACAATAATAAATATAGGCCTGAATAGCTATAGCATAATAGGGAACGCTGTGGACAAAACCTCACCTCCACAGATAGTGTCAATACCACCGGTGCATCAGTGGCAAGGCCATGGACTCCCCATGACTGGCTAATAATTCTAATACATACAGTCAAAACATATAATGGGCATAGAAATAGGAAATGCTATAAGGAAAAGAAACTATAGCATGCAAACGAATATCAACTCATATGAAATCACAAAGATCAACAATTAGGAATCATACAAAGGGATCATAGCAATGGTTCAAGTCAAAGGTCCAAATCAAAGATTCATATCATGAGGTTCAAATCAAAGGTTCATAATAGCAAAAGGGTTCATAGCAGAGGTTCAAATTTTGAAGTTAAATAATCAAAAGATGTTAAAGAAAGTCATGAGAAATCTTAGAGAATAAACCAGATTAAGAACTTTTAAAAATTATTAAAAACCTTTTTATCGTAAAAGTATTCCTTTAAAAAAAACATTTCATAAAAGTCATAAAACCTTCATATAAAACTGGCATCGTATCGTAATCACATAAATCATTTCAAAAATAGTTTTTCTCAAAAGTCATCAGGTTATATTTTTAAAAGGGTCTTCATACGAAATCATACTATCAAATGAACCAAGGATGTCAGGCGTATAAGGAATCAGAAATCATAATAGTGGCAATGGAACGGATCATGAGTCATAAGAAACCTTACGGAAAGGTTAGAATATCTGTACCTCAACCAGAAGACAAAGCAGACACAAGATACGTCAGACATAAATGGGAACTCCTCCTTCTTCACAGAACCTAGACGGATTAGAAGTCGGAAGTTATTCGTTTGTTCATTTTAAATCAGATTGCTTCTTTTTGAGTTATCTTTCCGTATTTAACAGATTTCCATTTTTAGTAACTTTCCAGATTTAGTAAGTTTCCTTATTTAGAAAGGTTTCCAAAAATAGCAGATTTCCAAAAATATAAAGTATTAATCTTTTAATTGCATTAAGTCTTAAAATACATATTTTATGGAATTAGGGTTTATTTTAGCTTATTATCATAGTTTAGGGTTTAATATGTCAACTTTCCATAAATTAGGGTTTATAATGAAAATATAATAAAGTTAAGGGTTAATTATGAAAATATAACAAGTTTATAATATTTACACAAGTTACCCATGAATTAACATAAATTACCATTTAAACCCTTAAGTTAACCAAATTTACATTTTAAACCCTTAACATGCATTAATTACAATTTAAGTCCTTATAAATATATAATTAACAATTTAATCCAAAAGAATTCCATATTTACCAAACAAGCACATTATTTTACTAAATTTCAGAATGTCACATCAGAGTTTACATATAGTACTATTCAGCCCCTTAGATTTCAGAATTTACACAATTAGTCCCTTAAGTTTACAAAACTTATTAATTTAATTATAATTCCATAATAATTACACATTAGGCCCATAAATACTCAAAATTACACAAAACACTCTTAGTATTATTATTTACTCAAAATAACTTCAAGTTTCCAGAATTTACATTTTTAGTCCCTCATTTTCTATTTATTTCAATTTCACATAATAATTAATTAATAATTACATATTAAGTCCTTTTAATTATGAAAATCATCCAAACAACCCATGAACTCTTTTTACCCACTTTCTAACAGATTTGAATAAGTTCTAATTCAGTCCACAAGTTTCAGAAAATTACAAAACAACCCCTACACTTATTTATTTAAATCGATACACAAGTAAAATACCACAAACCCTAAAATTAATTCCCAATCATTACGCCATCATTCCCAACAACCTTAAACTTCATTAAATGACCATATTTCATGTTCAAAACCCTAACCCTAGGTCGATTAGTTTAGGGCTCCATTTATTTATTTTCTTTTTAATTTTAACGATTAGAAACAATTCCACAAGTCATGATTCAAGCCTCCACAATTTTAATCAGTATTTTTATGAGTTCATAGACATTATATAGAGTCCACGAAAATTATTGTTCATGCCCAGAAAATTCATATCGAATTATTTAGAGTTTTAACACGTTTTTAAGGTTTAATTCTCAAACGATTTATAGAACATGCATGGCTCGTGTTTATTATTTTATTTGAGTCTCATGTGATGTAAGAAACATGGGAAAAATACCAGATCAATTATTGGACGTGTAGAACGAACTTAACGAATTATGGTCCTTAGCGATCACCACGACAACAAGAAATTCCCCACGAGCACACGACTGATCCCACGACCTTGTAATCATTTTTCGCAGATCATATATGATGTAAGGAACTCAGGAAAAATGGAAAACAAAATTATAGAGGGTCGAATGATTCAAAAGGAATTTTACCTCGTTATTGAACAAGAATTCGACAAAATGAATTTTCGGCCTTCAAAACTCGAACCACTATTTTTCTGAGATTATTCTAGCCTTGTAGAAGCCACGAAAATTATGTAAGACCTCCAAGAAAAATCGTATGGCCGAATGGAAAATTGTGGAGTTTAGGGTTTTATTTTTGTTCGGTATTAAATAAAAGGAAGAAAGGATATTACGTTTGACATTGAGGATCAATTAGGCCGAGATTTTGGGGTGAAATAAATGGCTAGAATCAGATTTGAAGGTTTCCAAAAATCTTTTGTTCTTATCTCTTATTTTTTTCCTTTTTAATTTAATTATTTTGTACTTNAATTTTCACAGATCATATATGATGTAAGGAACTCAGGAAAAATTGAAAACAAAATTATAGAGGGTCGAATGATTCAGAATGGATTTTACCTCGTTATTGAACACAAATTCAACAAACGGAATTACAGGCCTTCAAAACTCGAACCACTATTTTTCTGAGGTTTTTCTAGCCTTTTAGAAGCCACGAAAATTATGTAGAACCTCCAGAAAATTCGTATGGCCGATTGGATTTTATGGGAGTTTTAGGGTTTTGTTTAAAATCGGTTTTATAAAAAAATATGGAAAATGGATATCACATTTAATAAAAGGAGATTGGAGCATAATTGGCCGAGATTTCTTGGTTAAAATAGGTGAGAAAATAATTTTTGAATATTTCCTTAATTATTGGTTCTTATCTTCTTCATTTTCCTTAATTATTTGTACAAGAAAAAAAATATAGCATAGACCTTGTTTATGGTATTAGGCGTGGCCCTATATTTTATTTTGGGCTTTTATAATTTAATTTGACTTATAAAAAAATACTAGGATTCATAGTTCATATATTTATAGTGTTTTAGGAATTATTTTGTAATTTATTATAGCTTTTATTTAGTTTTTAAGATTATAGGGGCATTTTGGTAATTTTACCAAGATTGAAATTTTGGGTATTACAAAAAGTATGGGCATAAATGAGTCAAGTTATGACATTCAATAAAAATATAACATCTCAATTTGGCCATCTCATTAGTCATTCACAACACATACAAAAAGGTCCTAATGCTAACCTGAAAGTAAACTTAACATACTGAAGTTGAAATAAAATCCCAATTTCCACAAATAATTCAGTGTTATCATCTGTGACAACCCGCAAAATTCCTGATATGTGATTTTTGGAGAAACGATGATTTATTTTGAGTACGGATGATTTTTGGAGAAACGAGGAGTATTTATATTCATTTTTATCGGAAATATTATCCTAAGCGCGTTGGTGTTATTTTTATGTCATGAATCTATCGTTTACTTGTCGAAATGAGCCCCGAGCCTTATCTCGTAAAAGATTTGATAAACTACGAATCTGGTCCTTGCGTTATATTTCCATTTGCGCCCCCTTCTATTGGAAACTTGATACTTTGTTTTTGCAAGATTTAAAGTATTTTATATATATCATATAACCATTTAGGGTTTCTCATTTTTGGATAAGAAAACCTGCCTCCCTCCTCCTCACAAACCCTTCCTCTCCTTCTAGGGTTTCCTGCCGCCGCCGCTATGGTGTCTTCACCACTGTTCACCGCCACTCCCCACTACAAAATAACACCAACCACACCATTATATCTTCATTTTGAACATGGATTGGAGGTGCACGCGCCGTTATCTCACCACTTCCGGTCACATCGCTGCCTCTCCTCACGTTTTCGAATGAAGAACAAGACAGATCGAAAGTTTTATAGATGAATTATTGGGTTTGTTTTTGGTTCGAGTACCACTGCTGCCATCATCTCCGCCGTCACGCCTGAGTTTTGGGTTGTGTCTGGCTCATGCGTTTCTGCTCCACCACCGACTCTCTTGTCTCTCTTTCTTTCTTATTTTCTTTGGTAAGTCGAGCCTGAAGCTCATTTGTTTTGATATTCTGGTTGTTGGGAATCGATTATAAGTTGTCTTATGTTGTTCTCGTGGATCTAAAACTATACTAAAAATGTTTCGTAGTTAAAGATGATTGAAATGGATATTAAAACAGGTTTTGAAACAGTTTCGTGTGGTTAAGAACATAACATGGTCGTGTCCATTTTTGTTTGGTTCAATTAAGGGTTTGTTTGTTGTGATTATATTTGAATTCTGGGGACTTGGTAAGGTCGTATTTGGGTTTTGTGTTGACTGAAGTTGGTTAAGCGTTAGTGTGTGAACCTAGAGCCGGACTTGTTATTTTATTTATATAAGTGGTCGTTAATGATTTTGGTTGTGGCTTGATTCGATCCAAAAATCCACAAGTGTGGTGATACTTGTTTGGTTTTGTTAGCTTGGTCTCGACTCAAAAGCGATTCGGTACCGTTAAAACAATGTCACAAGTCATAGCAGTTTAGTATCAAACTGTGAAAACCTGTGTTGTGATTTGTGGTTTCAAAATAAACTAAGTGTGAGTTTATTCGTGTGTTTCAGTCACATTTTGCTTTTACATGTCTCAATTAAGCCCACACGGTAAGAGTTGATTGTTTGATTTATTAAAGGGCCGAGCCCATCAGTAATTAATTAAAAGTGTTTGTATTGTTAAAAATTTCATTTAACTCGTAATAATAATGCATGTTTCCGGATTGTTGAAATATATAACCAACCTATTCATTTGTTTTGACATGGTGCGTATTGGTATGTTTCGGATATAACTTGGGATCAATATTTGGACTAAACATATAATACTTGGACACTATAAATATTTAACGGATACTTTGACATTGGGTTATGACTAAAACTATTGGATATGTATGGATTTGGACATTGGACGTTGGACAATATGGACTTATTGGACTTGAAACGAATACAATATATTAGACTCATAATGAATTTAATATATTTGATTCGCGACGAATATACAATAAGTAAATAAGGTCTAATAACTAATGAGTACTTTTATTAAATTTTTATTAAATTGTTTTGAGGAAATTGAATTATTTAAGTCACGTTGACTTGGAAATGTTGTATAAAAGAACGGGTCATGCTAAATTTTATACAACTTTCTAAACTTATATTTATTGTTCAAAACTTTTTATTCTTATAAAACCTGACGAGAAGATAAACTTATGTTTTATGAAGTTGAAAAGCTTTATTGCTCGTATTATGAATTCAAACTTATTTGTTTAAAAAAAAACAGTATGTTTTACATAAACTATTTGGGATTATGGGGTAAACACCGAAACTTACCTATTTTATATTACATGGTTAATTGTCGTCATGGTCTAGATTTTCTTTGGTTAGTTGAAGCGTTGTTAGCATTTTTCATGACTATGTCGATGTTTATTCCTCTTTGGCGTGAGTTGTATGTTGATGTCTTTTTCATTTTGGCGTGAGTTGTATTTTGAGTCTACGTTTTCTTACCACACCACACGAAACGTTGATACTAAACTTTTTATAAAGTAAAGATTTGAGTGATCCACGAAAACTATGACACATTGTCTTTTATACACTTTATTATTGTAAGAACTATATTTTGAGATAATCGTATGCGTACTAGGATGTACCCTCGTGTTCGTACTACTTGGTGCCGTCGTGCCCACCCTTTGGATATCGTTGTGATTAACTCTTGATGCCAAGTTGTGTCGGTTGTGATTCTTGCATTGCTGTGGCTAAGGTGAGTTCATAGCCCCCTTCTTTTAAATAAGTTTTCATAACTACTTTTGGGGGAGAATACATGCTCTTTTAAATGAATGCTATGATTGCTTACTTGAGTACGTGAACGATTTGATTGATTGGATTGAATGATTGATTGATTGATTGAATGATTGATTGAGTAATTTATCGAAGTATTGAATTAAGTATTTGAAGGCATATTGTGCTTGCCTGTTTATATGAGAGCTTTCTAGCTCAATCTGTTTTACTTGGACCTGCTACTACAAATTGTTTTGCTACATGTGTGGACTAGTTAAGGGTAGACAATAGTAGATGTTGACCTAAAGCTAGGGCGAAACCCTACTTTGGAATAAACTCTACTTACGGCCTAGTTCGGGGCAGTAATGGGTGGTTCCTTACTGTTAGTGTTCCCGGCTAGTGTACCGTCGAGATGTGGCCCGCTCGCACCTGACCCACCGCCTTCAAGAAAGGTGGTAAACTAGTATGAGTATGAGTACGATTGTATGGAATTGTGAAAGTATGGAATGTATGTCTACGCCTCCCTAGTCACACATAGCACTAAAACTTTTCAGGTCCCTAACTGTTTTCGTAACTTAAACTCTATGAACTCACCAGCGTAAGCTGACCTTTAGCGTGTATTCTCAGGTTTAAGGCGTTAGCTCACTATTTGAAGGTGTTTGGCAAGGGCATGGTCATAGGCGACTCTGATGAACATTTGGGACTACTTCAATTATTTTATGGGCCTATTTCCGCACTATTTTGTATCATGTAAACTTTATGCTTTACATAACAGTTTTTATTCCAAATAAATGAAATAAAAACCATTCTTTATTCCTTGTGTTGTGATACCAATTTAGTAGCACCCCATTGCATGTATGCTTCCGCTAGACCCGAATTTTGGGGGTGTTACATCTTCTATAATGACCGAAACTTGACGCTACAAATTATTCAATGTTAAGCTCATGTTTGGGCATAGTTATCACATCATACTGCGGCCTCTTCATTATTTCTTGAAAGTCGCTTGGCGATTTTTGGTCCCGGTTAACGCTTGACTCTGCATTCATTAATCTACATACACTCTTTATGAGCTGCTTGTAAAATTGAATGACCATATGCCAGTGTAGAGTGAGTATGTATGTCTCGTGTTTCATAGTAGATGGAAGGGAATTTTTATGGATATAAATAACTATTGTGGAAATCTCATACAGACACAGAGCCTCCTTATCTTTAGTCAGTGTATGTACTTTTCGACTTCAACAAATTATAGATTCTTTCCATTGGCCAAATTTGTATAAGCTTGTACAGTTAAAGTAATTGGACATATCAGGTTTTGAAAACTGAAATAAACCAAAGTGACATTATTATGTTAGCATCATTTGACTTTACCTTACGTGATTCATTTAGCTCCTCATCTTTTCCTTGATTAAATCTTCACCTACAAAGAACGCAGTTCAAAATCATCTCGAAAGTTTCTCATTGCAAGTTCCAGCTCAAGTATGTAAAACCCGTATGCATTGGTCCATTTTAATACTCGTCTACATTCGACAATCTGTAGTAGGAAGAATATCAATTGGAAAGAGATTA
>LBNU01023288.1:4427-22623 GCA_014162995.1 Artemisia annua
ATCATTTCTACACCTCATCATCGTCATCATCTGCAAGTGAAACGGCAGGCCACCTGGAACCTCAGGTAGAAAATTTATGTTCTGCTATCTGTATCCAGCTTTTTCTGGCTGTTGGAGATGTTAAACATTGCCAGAACAAATTCTTTTTTTTTTATCTGTATAGAGATACACATTTCTCTGGTTTAAAAAGAATCACCGGTTTTACTTTTATGCGATGACAGTTAAGTCTCTTATCATTTTTGTAATTGAATGCTAAACATTTTAGGGCCCACCCACCCAAGAGCTGGCAGGACATCAACTCCCGAGTCAACTCCTTTTGGCGCTGGATCGACAAAAACAATTCAGTTTTCTGGTCATGCTTTGGGTTATGGAATCTTCTGTTTTTAGATACATATATCGGTATCTCCCAAAAGGTACTGACAGAAAACTGAATTGTTTTGTGACCCAGCGCAAAGGAGGTTGAACCTCGGAGTTGATGTCCCTTGCAAAATTCTGTGGTGGCCCTAATGTTTAGCTTCAATTACAAAAAATGATAAGAGAACTAATGTCATCGCATAAAAAGTAAAAAACGGTGATCTTTTTACCACACCAGAAGAACATGTGTACTCATAACAGATCAAAAAAAAAAAGATTTCTGTTCTGCAAATGTTAACATCTCCAACAGCCAGAAAAAAGGGCTGATCCAGATAGCAAAGAACATAATTTCTACCTGAGTTCGCAAGGTGGCCTGCGTTCACTTTGCAGAATGACGATGATGATGGTGTAGATGAATCTTGCAGGCTGTTGAGGTAGTGTTTGTAGTTCATCGGTCACAAAAAACATCCGGTCCGACAACCAAAAGAGGATATCAAGTTTATAAAGAAAGTTTCTAATATCTCATACATTAAAACAAAGGTTGTCTTCAGACTGAACTGATACACGTCATTATGATTTGCTGACATTATTGGGCATTCCTGATAAACCATCACATAATGTTAGCTCTAGCCAAGGGCATAATTGAGGACATTATTATCAAAAAGATTTGAAGGGGGAAAAGGAAACGAGCCTTGCTTTTCAGTCCACCAGTAAAGACCAATGCAATTGACGTCATAAAACAGCACCATCATGTAAAACATCGTTACACATAAATAAAGTGGCAGTATAATTCCAAACAACCCAAAGTGGTCATAAGATCCAACCCACCACCATTCTTTATTGCCTACCGAGTCAAAAATCATACATTAATCATCCCTCACCTGATTTAACTAAGCATCCCCCTTATCCTACGCTTCAGTTAAAAAAAATAAAATAAAAATTATTAATTGTCAATTAGTCCTCTATTGGATGGGACCAAGGGCTTGATTCAAGACGATATCATTCGGATTTTCAGTTTTAAGAGGTATTTAGCAATATGATGAGTCTGCAGATTTCATTCATAACTGTTGATGCAATTTCTCCTAGAGAAATTATCTTCTTACAGTTTATTTAACTTGTTTTTCGACCAATCTTTTATTCTTGACACCCATAACATATAACATGAACCAAACAGTAGCTCGCCAAACGGCCTTTGTTTTCTTGTGACAATTCAATCTTCCTGGGGTTAATTTATCACTGATTTTTTTTTTCCTGGGGTACTGATTCTCCTATCACCCAAAAAGTAAGAAATAAAAATAGAATAAGAAAACCTATCATATTTTCCTTCACTGGTACCAACTCGATAGAAGCAGACAATCTTAACTAGCCGTTCCTTTTATTAACATAGCAAAATTAAACAATTTCACTCACCGTATGACAGTTCCCAGACTTTGACAAAGCTCAAAAGACGAGTCAATATGAATTCTAAATGCTAGAACTCCTCCATATCTTGGTTACTTAGATTGCACTTATCATACTCCCACACATGTAATCCTCACATTGATTATTTAAGCAGGACCAAATATGACCGGGTGCACAAATATTTTGGAACCGTAATATATTTTTTTGGGTAAAGGGGAACCGTAATATAGAAACACATTTCGAATGATCGGGTGCATTTAGAAAAAAAATGATAGTTTTTTTCAAAAATTAACACTATATCGAAAAAATCCATATCTGTCCCTTTAGTTTTATAGGATAAACACATACGGAGTTGGCCTTTTTTTGTTCACTTAGGTCACTAAACTTACTATACAAGCTATTTTAGATCACTAGCCAACAGAGTATCTAAGCTAACTAAATATCATCATATTTAATAAGTTGAGTAATCGAAAAATATAAAATAGATGAAAAGAAAGAAAAAAGAAGGTGTACGGACAATGTAACGCTGATAAAATTTGCGTTTGAAGTGATCAACAACATCAGATCGTGAAGCCATATGAGGAGGAATAAGAACATTGGACCAGTAATCAGCCCATCTCGAATCCTTTTCGTAATCATATGCTGATGCTGCGTTCCTTTTCACCTTTTGTGGATCTTCACCCATTCTTTTTTATTATTTGTTATGTGATGAGATCGGGGGTGGGGTTTTACTGGTTGTTGTTGTTGTACAGGTGATTGTTTGGTTGGCGGTATTGGAGTATTGGTATATTCTCCTTGATAAACGGTTGCAAGTTATTCTGGATTAGCTGACTTCAACGCGCGTGGTACTATGTGCTTAGTAGTTTGTACATTGCTACTATTAAAATTTTGTTTTCTTAATTTAGACTTTAAATATAAAACCATAAGAATTATAAATAGCGCGAGACGTGGCGTGACGGTATGACCAAACTTCTGTCAAAGCTTTTGTGTTAGGCTGTAACATAAGACATCACAAAATATAAAGATATTTTTATATTTACTAGAACGGTACCTGCGCAATGCGACGGCGGGTACCGTGTGATTATATTTTGCGTTATTTGGTTACGCGTTTAGTTGTCTTCATGCTGTATAAGTAGAGATATTAGAGATTATTAAGCCAAATAATTTTAGTTTGAACAACCAACCGCTTTCTAGCAAACTTCCTAACCAACTTGCTTCCTAACAAATTAATTTTGAAATCTTTCCATAATAAGCAAGAAAAAAAGTCTGAATTTTAAGCTTTTCTAATTATAGAATAGTCCCAAATGCGTTATAATGTAGCATAGATAATTTTGAAATCTTTCCATAATAAGCAAGAAAAAAATCTGAATTTTAAGCATTTCTAATTATAGAATAGTCTCAAATGCATTATAATGTAGTATATATATATTTATAAAATATTTCATTTCATATACTAGTTATAATACCCGTGCACGCACGGGGTTTTGACATAAAAATTTTATCATGTATTTAATACCGAATATATTGTCTTAAAACGTTTTGAACTTTACATCTATTAATTTAGTATAAGTCAAATTTATTTTGCAATAACAATGCCTATTAAAAAACAGTCGCAACACCTCTATATTCGACCAGTATTAAAGTTTCAAACACCCCTAAAATTAGCAATTGAAATAGTCTCAAACACCCTTGAATTCAGCTATCAAGGTAGTTTCATGCACCCATCAATTCAGCTATTAAAAACAGTCCCAAAAACCTTGAATTCTGCAATTAAAACAGTCATAAAAACCCTTTAATAACTGTTAAGACAACCATTAAAACAATCATAATCACCACGAATCTAACTATTAAGACGGCCCCAAAACCCTTTAAAATTTACTATAATTAGTAGGAAATAACTTTCCCAAACTCCAATAACTTAAGCAAGTCCTATTTTAGTAAACCGGCTCATTCTTTTCACAGCAGATTTTCAAGTGAATGAGACATATTCGTTACATATCTTTCTAGATCATCATTATTCTATATTACAACAAATTCAAAAGCAATTAACTCATCAAATACTTGTGACATTTGTTTTTTTGTTGCAACTTTGGAATAAGGTTAATGCAACACATATCAGTGCCCGAGACAAAGGCATTTATATAACGTTAACTTGGGATTATGTGACTTAGCCGTTTAAGTATATGAAAATTCAAGAGACAACTTGATTTTAAAATTCAATAAACACATATACCATATAAGCAAATTATTGTATCAAATATATGTTCTAAGTAACCTTCAAAGTAAATTTGTAGTTGATGCATCAGGTGTAGTTTCGGGGTTTTTATGGTTCCTACTTTAGCATACTTGGTGATGAACTTGTATTCCCAGTCTTTTAATGTGTCAAGTTCGAATAAACAACGCATAAGGACCAACTGGTATATAAAACATCCTGAAAGAAACATCAATCAGCTAATACTCAAACTATTGGCACAAAACGTACATTTTTTTTCTTCATTTCTTTCGGACTTAGCAATGCGCACAATACACTTTCTGCTAAAGTAATAAAAAGTAGAAGGTGCAGCCTAATAGAGCATATCACTTGTCAAAATGAGTAAATTAGCTTTGTATAACCTTTTTAACTAACAGACATGTTGAGGTTGATGTTGATGTTATTGTTTAACTTTAACTATTGATATCATGTTGTAATACCCAAAATTTCAATATTGGTAAAATTACCGAAATGCCCCTATAATTTTAAAAATTAAATAAAAGCTACAATAAACTACAAAATAATTCCTAAAACACTACAAATATCTAAACTATGAATCCAAATAATTTTTATAAGTCCAATTAAATTCTAAGAGCCCAAAAATAATTACTAGGCCACGCCTAGATATGGAACAAGACCAAAATAATTTTGTTATGTACAAAATTTTTAAAAGAAATAAGAGATAAGAACAAATAATTTTGGAAAGCTTCAAAGATTTGATCCTAGCCTATTTTAAACCCAAAATCTCGGCCTATGTGATTCCCAAATCCCATATATGAAACGCAAAAATTTCTCTCCTTATTTTTCTTAAAAACCGATTAAAACAAAACCCTAAATATCTCCTCTAAAATCCATTCGGCCATACGATTTTTCTTGGAGGTCTTGCATAATTTTCGTGGCTTCTACTAGGCTAGAACAATCTCAGAAAAATAGTGGTTCGAGTTTTGAAGGCCTATAATTCCTTTTGTCGAATTCTTGTTCATTAATGAGGTAAAATTCCTTTTGAATTGTTCGACCTTCTATAATTTTGTTTTCGATTTTTCCTGAGTTCCTTACATCATATATGGTCTGTGAAAAATGATTACAAGGTCGTGGGATCAGTTGTGTGCTCGTGGGGAAATTCTTATTTTCGTGGTGCTCGCTAAGGATCAAAATTCATTAAGCTCGTTCTACACGTCCAAAAATTAATCTGGTATTTTTCCCATGTTTCTTATATCATATGAGACCCAAATAAAATAATAAAAACGAACCATGCATGATCTATCAATCGTTTGCGAATTAAACCTCAAAAACGTGTTAAAACTCTAAATAATCCGATATGAATTTTCTGGGCATGAAATATAATTTTTTTGGACTCTATATAATGTGTATGAACTCATAAAAATACTGATTAAAATTGTGGAGGCTTGGATCATGATTTGTGGAATTAATTCTATTCGCTAAAATTAAAAAGAAAATAAATAAATGGAACCCTAAACAATTCGATTTAGGGTTAGGGTTTTGAACATGGAATCTGGTCATTTAATGAAGTTTAAGGTTTTTGAGAATGATGGTGTAATGATTTGGAAATTAATTTTAGGGTTTGTGATATTTTTATTGTATATCGATTTAAATAAATAAGTGTAGGGGTTGTTTTGTAATTTTCTGAAACTTGTGGACTGAATTAGAACTTATTCAAATCTGTTAGAAAGTGGGTAAAAAGAGTTCATGGGTTGTTTGGATGATTTTCATAATTAAAAGGACTTAATATGTAATTATATAATTATAAGGACCTAAAATGCATGTTAAGGGTTTAAATTGTAAAATTGGTTAACTTGAGTGTTTAAACAGTAAATAATGTTAATTTATGGGTAACTTATGTAAATTGTTGAGAACTTGCGATATTTTCATATTAGACCTTCGACTTTACTATATTTTCAATATAAACCCTAAATTATGGAAAGTTGTTATACTAAACCCTAAACTATGATAATAAGCTAAAATAAACCCTAAATGTGTAAAATATGTCTTTTAAGACTTAATACAATTAAAAGATTAATACTTTCTATTTTTGGAAACCTGCTATTTATGGAAACTTACTAATAAGGAAACTTTCTAAAAATGGAAACTTACTAATTCTGGAATCTTGCTAAAAATAGAAAGTTACTAAATATGGAAAGTTACTAAATATAGAAACCTGCTAAATATGGAAAGATACCTAAAATGGAAAGAAAACCTAAAAGAACCCTTTGATTAAAATGAGCTCGTCAGTAATACTTTTATTAATTCGTATAGGTTCCGTGAAGAAGGAGTAACTTTCGATCTTTATGATGTGTTTTGCACTTGCGGTTTAAGGTACAGATATTCTGCCCTTTTTCAGTAAGGGTGCTTTCACTCTCATGACTTTGACCTTGATCTTTGATTCGTTATAAGATTCCCTAAGCCATTGCTATGATCCCTTATGCTTTGATTCGATTACTTGATATGATTTCCTGATATACGATTCACATTCATTGGATTCTTCTCTGATTATGATTACGCTATGACATGATTCGGATATGCTGCTATGATTCTATGTATGTATGAATGCTTTGTTCCCTTCTTATGCCCGAGTTTTCTAACTACTCATGGAGGTACCATGGGCGTGTCATCGAGGCACCGATGGCATGACACTTTCTGTGGAGGTGTGATTGATCCACGGCGTCCCCAGTTTGTATGATATAATTATGATTATGAGATCTCCTGGCCATTTATGATATGTGTATACCTGTCCTGCGAGCAGGGTGCATGTATGTTTATGTATGTATGTANTGTATGTATGTATGTATGTATGTATGTATGTATGTATGTATGAGATTTGTCAAGTACCTTGGCAGGTCGGCTCGTGGCTTTCCTATGTTCATTTGTCTATTCAAGTACCTTGTTTAGACGCTTCTTTGTTAATACGTACTCATTTCCTTTTTCCGTATGATTATGTCTATGTTGATATATCTTTGACGCTTCGTTTCCTTTGATTTATAATATCGTTTCGTTTGATCGCTTATGCATTTGACAGATGACATCCCTTTTCAGCAGGAGCTTTTGATTCATTTTCTTATATTTATTTATGTTTCGTTTATCCGTTGTATATATATATCTGTTCACTGAGCTTTCGTAGCTCAGCCGCATTTCCTTTTCCTGCGGCAGGTTTTAGGTTGGAAGCTGGGTTTGAGTGAAGAGTGCTATAGAGCTTTAGTGGACTACCCCATGGACTAGAAGCCCATTTCATCTGGACTAGTTTAGGGCTTGGATTAGTTTAGACTTTGTTTAGTTTGTACTTTCATTCTTTTATAGTTTTAGTATTCCTTTGTACTTTCAGATTTTTTTCATTGTAACCCTTTTGTTTTAAGTCTTCCGCTTGTGTTGTATGCTTTGATATGTCACCATAATGTGACGCTTCGGACCCATGTCGGGTCGGGGTGTTACACATGTTTTACAAAAATGTGCGAGTTTAGTAGCACATAATGAGCGTTAATGAAGTTAAAATATGCTCCGTAAAGTTTTTAAAATATTTTTATTGATATTCATATATAAATTTTAAATAACAATTTCATGAATCGTTGTTATAAGTAGAATCGCGTATATTTACTTTCATATCACAGTAACTCGTGCTTACCATTTGATAATTATATTCTCGTTACTAATAATTTAGCTGTATTTAATATTTAAACACGTGTACGCATAAATTAAACTTTTAAATAGATAACATGAGTCCTTATTTAAATAAATATTCTAATGGATGAAAGTCTAAAACTAACAATATTAAAACTAATTCACATATTTACCAAATTTTGTAATTTTAATGGATGAAAGTCTAAAAATTAATAATAATACTCATTTAATTTAAACAAAGTTAATATTATAAAGTATAAGGGGTATAAAGTGTAAGGGATTATTTGTGTTTTTTCTAAAGTTATTAAAAAACATGGAAAATAATTTTACACTTAGCTCTATATAATTTATTTAAAATTCAACCACTAAAGTTTAATTAATTACTTCATCTTTTTTTAAGTTTTTGTTTTCATAAATTTGACACCTATATTTTTATACATTTTTTTCTTAACCAAATTTCTCCACCAAATTTATTAAGTTTGACCAAAATCAATTTAATTTTGACTTTTTATTAACCAATTATATTGCTCGATTTTGCCTACGTGGCAAAATCGAGCTCTCCTATTGGTCTATTTTTTTTTTCAATGAAAAGGGTTTTGCAAAAACACTCCGAAATAATGTAATTCTTTTATTATATATATATATATATATATATATANTACTTTCAGATTTTTTTCATTGTAACCCTTTTGTTTTAAGTCTTCCGCTTGTGTTGTATGCTTTGATATGTCACCATAATGTGACGCTTCGGACCCATGTCGGGTCGGGGTGTTAAAATTATGGTATCAGAGCCCAGGCTGCGACTTATAGTACATAAGTTATGGCCTGTGAAGTTTTGGACCCTTAGGTTTGCACCTTAGAAGCTTTAGGAATAACTTTGGAAGGTTTTGCCTTAAGTTTCTCCCCTTAAGAGCTTTATTATGACCGGTGAGGATTGGGTAGATATATGATCAGACGTTGGTTTCCTTGTTTCCGCTTTACTCTGATTTATGCCTTTGCTTTTCGTTAATCTCTTACAAGATCGTTCATTACCGAGACTTAGAAGACTTGTCAGGAATCGCGGCATGTGTTTAGGATGCCATTAGACTTTGTAGTGTGTCTTATAAGTTTCATTTTCTTGAGTTATCACTTTCTTTTGAACTTCGATTCTTGATTCGTTTGACATTCGTTTAGATGCCTTTCGTTCATTCGGAGATTCGAGTATTTATGAATCCTACATGTTCGACACACCCTATGACTTCTTCTTGCTTCTAATTCTTTCTTCATTGTTGATTTTGACCTTACCTATTTTACCCTATGATTGTTTTGTGACTTTTATCATGTATATTTGATTTGTCCGATGCGTTCTGGAGATATTTGGAGACGATTTTGTTGTGCTAATCTGTTTACGGTAGAGATGTTCGATTCGATGTTATTCTGGATTTTGATTTGTTTCCTGAGTATTATGATGATGACGAATGTCATTTTACGTTTGTCACCTTTGACGTTCTGTGAAGTTCATATTCTACACCATGATTCTTAACCTGATAATCGTTTATGACCACCTTGTTCTAAAACTCGTGTGTTGATTTCCCCACTACTGTGAAAATACTTCTCTGATGAAATTCTCCTCGGGAGTTATTCGATTTGTTGAGAATGATCGTTGTGTATTTTGTGCGTTTTTGTTTTATTCGTGGAGGAGAATGATGATGGTATTTATTGTTGGAAGCTGAATCGTGTCATGATATGTGTGAAGAACGGGATATTCTTAGAAATTTCCTTTCATATTCGTCGTGATCTCTATGAACATCGTAATGCTAATTGTATTAGCTACCACTACGACTATTCCTATGAAATTGTTAAATCGTGTCTTTCATGAATACTGAGACAAATTGTCATAGTATGACATATTAGTGTGTTCAGAGACGAAAGAGAAACACGAGAATCATCTTCGTTTTCGGTGTTGAATTTCTACGATGGAAGGAAGCAGTTTGAAGTGAAGCACACAGATCAATCAACTCTATTCATCTTAGTTGTACTAATATGTATAGAGTCTTGAAGCTGGAGCTGGACGGGACGGTATGAAGACGGTGGTGACTACATCGGAGATTTCCACACACAGGAGGAACGACAACACGAGTCGAGTTATAGTGGAGCATTGACTAGGACGGCTTGCTTGGAAGACGGGCAGAGATTTCTACTGGCCGAAGATTATTCGAGCTACATGGTTCACCTACAATGATCGTGATAGAGAAACGCATTTTGGTTCACGCTTCCAGAAGAAGAATAGAAGAGTTAGACGTTTCGACAAATGAGGAAGTTTTATTCGCGATGCATTAGTTTTGGATTCATTCTTATCCGTACGGTTGATTTTACTTATCCCGTTATGCTTTCTGATACGTCTCTGATTTGTGATTGTGATCGTCGGTACGGTTTTGTTTTCATCTTATTGTGAGACCCTTGATACGTTTGATATTTCGGTTTGAGCTCCTTCGACTCTGGAGAGTTCCCTTGTTCGTTCGGATTTCAGTTAGGGTTGATGAAGATTTATCGTTTAGTTCTACCGCTATGTTTGCTTTGTAGTTTATGTGCTTCGTATACCTCCTCTTAGAATTTTATCTGTCATCTGTCATTTGCTACAAATTTGCTTCGCATCCGTTGGGGTGATAATTGTTATGATTATGTTCTATTGGATCGAGTCATGAGAAACTATGTCGTTGTGAAGATTTTGGAAGAACCTCCTCGAGCGTGAGGATATTTGTGACGATATTCTGTGAATTGCTACGGCTCCGTTTAACTGTGCGACTTCAATTTCGCGGACGAAATTTCTTTTAGAGGGGAAGAAGTTGTAATACCCAAAATTTCAATCTTGGTAAAATTACCGAAATGCCCCTATAATNCCTTAACACCCCCCACCAAGCACCCCCTAAGTTAAACCCATAAGAAACATAGTCAAAAACGCTTATGGATAAATGAGTGATTACACCCTCATTAACCTTTTCACCAGATATTGGAAAAAACCTAATGAACTTGCAACTAAGCATGGTATTCACAATGATCCTATCCTGCCAATAATAACCATTGAACTTGATACCATATACACAAACATAATAAGCCAATAATACCATACTACACAAGAAGTTTAGCTACTATCTGTTAAAGTTGAATGACCATACCAAAAATGCCCAGCCACAACCTCATAAGTCATAAACTTGTGGTTCAACTTCATGTCTACTGTGAATCCACCACAACAAATTACTTAGTGAATTCCCATCATCATATCCTTTTAAACTTCTAATCTTTTCAAGAGCAATCTCTTTGTCATAAACACCTTCTAATGCATACACGAACCCTTTCCACCCTTCACCAACACCTTCCCTTTCTAATGCCGGTAAAGTCCAATCCACAAGCTGCTTCACAAACCCGACATCCGAAAACAAAGCCTCAGTGATCGGTGACAATGGCAGCACTTGAATCCCCAGCCTGCATTCTTTCCATTCAGGAGGAGCAAACCACAACGCACCGTCTCTTTTATTCGCCCATAATACTCCCACCACTCGGTTTTGGCTTGTGAAGTCTTTAGGGTACACAATGTCATCTTCTTTTACATGCCACCATGTTTGAGATGCATGAATCTCCATGGCTAATAGTAAGGAGCTGGTTGAAACAAGATCTGTGTCCCCATACGCTAATCCCATTAGTGCAGCTGAGTAATACGCGTTCACTGCCTCACTTGTGCTTTCTTGGTTCCTACCGTCTGCAAATTCTGTCAAACCTCCGGCCCATGAATGTAACTTCCACAAATCAAAGCATCGTAACTGAGTATACTTTGTGTTTTCGCCTCTTGCTAATGTCATGAAATTTTCCATTAACGAGTAGGCTTGAGGTTTGTATTTATTTCCCCAAACGGGGTCTACTTTTGCAAGAACAGCAATCCCGTATAGAAAGTAACCGATATGGTAATGGTGATCGTTGTATATCCCAAACCCGAAATCAGCACCTGAATCTTGAGAACCTTGTTTTGTTAAGAGTCCACCCCATGATCTATCATACAAAAAACCATTTCCATTAAAGGTCCCATCTAACCATGGTTCGATGGTATCCTTTAAGTACTTTTGAACTTTAGGCATTACATCAAGATAACCAATCTCTTCAGCTATTAATGCTAATCTACCTGCTCTTGCCACTAATTTCCCATAAAAGTACGAAGATGTTGTCGACAATGAAGTTGAATCCAAACCATCTACATCTTTAACAAGAGCGTTAACAATTTCAGGGTATGATTCTTCTTTGATACCTTTGATTGAATGCCAAGTTACTGAAACCGGGTCAGGTTTCAAGACCCATGAATCTCCAATAACACCCACAAGTTCACCATCAATGCTACTATATTTAAACTGATCAAGAACTTTACTTGAATACGAATGATGATCAAGGAAGCGAAGATGAAGCGGGTTTGCTAGCATTAGCAAATCACCTGAACCTTTTGTTTCCCATTTATATTCAACACTAGATGGTGCACTAAACACAGCATCACCCGATACTGGATAACAAGAACTGAACTGATCAAGAACAGGTTCAAGTTTCGTGTCAGAATTCGGCAGTATTGCAACACGGATTATACCAGAAAACGGTAAGGATGTGATCTTTGACATCTTATATGTCAAATCAATCGGTGAAGACGAATATAACACCCATGTCTGACCGTTGTTGAGACTGAACTTGTACTTTGTTTTTTCAGAATTTGGAGTAAAATCAATAATTGCATGAATAGTTGAAATTGAGAGTCCAACTTGTTGCAATACTTCAAATGTTAAAAACGGGCTGCCTCTCACGAGATAAAACCTTAAATTTGGAAGATCCAAAGTGACACTTAGACCACTGAATGAAGATACGATGTGGGTTTGTTTCGGGTCGGGTTTACTGACTGCAGAGATGGTGAGATCAGCAACGAAGACTTGAGTTGAGAATGTGGTGGTGGTGAATAGAGATGGGTAAGATACAGAAAGCGATGAGGACGCTGATTTGATCAAATACGGATGGATGTATTCGGGTTGATCACCATTTTTTAGGACAAAGTTTTGGAAAAATGAGCTTGTGGGAAGAGGGGACGAAAGGAGATCAGGTGAAAAGAAAGTTGAGGGGTCAGGGAGGACAGTAGACTGGGATTCCGGGAACATGAAGGGGTGCGTGGGTTGGTGGTTTGTGCTGGCTCCTTCAAGAGTATACAATGAAGAGCATGCAGTGTTCATAAATGACGGCCGATATGTGCTATTACATACACTTTTACATATATGCGGGAGCATAGCAATCACAGCCATAACGAAGACCTGCAGAAAGAAGAATATCATAAGCTTTGATAATAAGCTACTTATTTCTATATCAGCAAAGTATCATTAGTATTAAATTTTGTCCCTAATCATAAACCAGTATTAATAATCTAAATTTGTTCGTGTGGTACAGTAGGAATCATTGATGTATGTAACTACAAAAGAATATACATACACCAACATATAGAGGAAATTGACTTGGTTGTCGATCTGAGCCTAAAGGATTTGGACTCGGGGTTGATGCCCCTGCAGCACTTGTAGTCGCCCCTACAAATTTATATCACGTTTAATTCCAAAAAGCCAAGTACAAAAATCATTAAAACAGACATTGCGTTTCTTTCAAGACATGAGAGAACCACGTGCACGGTGCATCTCTAAAAATAGTAGGTATACAGAGAACAAAAGTATGTACCTGAGTTAGGAGGTTGCCTAGGTTGGTTTGCAGTCTCTGAGGTCGTATCTGCAACGATATCATGGTCCTGTTCCTGTACACCAAGAAGTACCCAAATATGATATAAGAGAGCTGCTTAAACACGTCTTGTGTGATAATCTAATAGCACATTGCAACTAAAGGTTCCCACAATTGAATCTCATACAAGTCACGTGATTTGTAGAAATTTACAGACATCCTATTATGCAATGTTGATTCATTAGCATCACAGCCACTAATCTATGCCAACATAATTTAGCACTTTATAATTTTTGAGGTGAAGAAAAAGTAAGCAAGCATGCTCACAGTTTCCACTACCAAATTCCAGTGCAACTGTGATACAAACTCAACGAATCTATGTACACTATACACACATAAATGAACTCATGGTCATTAATTTCAAACAACCAAGATCAGCGTAAGTTGACAATCTTAACCTGACGTCTTTCAAACGGGTCAGTTTAGGCCCAAAGTATTGTGTTGGTCTAATTGACTAATTTTATGAAGGGGTCAAAAACTCAGAATGGGCCACAAGTAAATTTTCATCGCGCATTAAACGGGACATATACGCATAGGTCGCATACTACACCAGCATAGGTCGCGCATTAGTGAATGGGATTATAATGATGTTTGGAACAAAGCTCAAAGGAGAGTGTTTGGAACAATACTCAAAGTGGGGTGTTCCAATGCAATAAAGTAGATGCCTTTGAATGAGGTTGTAACAACAAATTAATTGACAATCATATAGTTTTATGACAGTTATTACAACAATTGTAACAATAGTTTAATGCAGAATGAAGTGTATTGAATATTTGTCATTAAACATAAGTTACAATCTTGGTATATATATGTACAAAAAAAAAAAAAAAAAAAAAAAAAACCCTTTTATATACCATTGTAAGAAGTTTATTGAGTTGTTCTGCCTGTGGTTTTGAAAGCAAGATTGAAGTGAAGAGGTTTTTTGGTTTTGACAACAAAATTCACATATTATTTGGTGTAAAAAAAAAATCACTGGTCATATTAAAGTTGCATTTTGGGAATGTCTCGGTAGGTAAAAATAAAGTAAAGTAACTCCCAATACCGTCTTCCACGGGTTATGGGTCCCGATACCGTTTTCCACGACCACGGTGTATGGGGGAGGTTGAGACGTAGACAGCCTTACCCCTACCTAAGGTAGAGAGGCTGCTTCCGGTTCTACCAAAGGTAGAAAAGGACCTCCGGCCATGCAAGGGGTGAGGATCTATCCAAAGGTGAATTTGTTTATTCCATGTTGAAGTTCTTAAAGCATGAATTTACTATACTAACATTAGTTATTCCTTTATTGTTTGTGGTCAGTTTAAATGAGTTTGTGAAGCTGGCAAGAAATTTTCTTGTGATATAAATTGTTATGTAAAGTACATGCCCCTTATAACTGTTTAGTGTCGACAGCCCCTAAGCTTGTTTTCTTCTAAACAACCTTCAAAAGATATGTCCAAACACTCCTTAAATTAGAATCTATCCAAATAATTCTAAACTTAGCTTATGTCCAAAGAGCCCAGCTTGTTTTGAAAAGATGAAAGTTGTGCAAAATTTGTTTTAAAAGCTGAATAGTGTGCAGATTTCAGCTTAAAAGTGTTGTTTGGCTGGTAAAATTTACTGCAAAAAAAGTGATTAATAAGGTTGTTTAGTTGCTGAATTTTTATGCAGAAAAGGCCTTTTTGGTTGCTGGTCTTTATATGCAGAAAGTTGGCCTTTAGGTTGCTGAGTTTTTAGGCGGAAAATAGGCATTTAGGTAGCTGATTTTTATGCAGAAAAAGCCATTTTGGTTGCTGAATTGTATGCAGTTTTTAGAGGTTGTTTGGTTCCTGATTTTGTTGTCATTTTGTGCTAATTTTTAGGTGCTATTGTGCAAACTTTAGAGGCTGTTTGGTGCATAATTACACTTTTAGTTTCTTGTGCACTGGTATATTTTATGTGCAAACCATATTTTGTGGTATAGTTTCTGAATGTCTTCTGATATCCTTGCTATGATATCAGAGGTGAACCTAGTGGGTTCAAACACAAATGAATGGCGTGATTGTTATTCAATTTGTTGTCCATTCCTTAATTATACTGGAAAAAATAATATTGTTGAGTGAAATGATTACTCATTGAAATTATGTGATTGTAATCACATAATAATTATAGACTACATATGATTATATGTTCTCAAGTGAAATGGGATGAAATGTTATATGTATAGGACCTACAAGTACCTATATGAGATCATGCTTAAACATATGTAGTTTAAGGTGGTGATCGAATCTCATAAAATAACTTGTCTAAAGAAAGAATGTTAGTAGAGAAAGCTACTAATCAGAATGATGCATCTTCTGGTCATATGCTTGATTCCTTGTTCTATAGCATGCTAGACATGGAATTCGTTAATTATGATATGGAAAATAATTAACGTTAAACATTCAAAGAGTGTGTACACAAATGTGAAACTTGTGAAGTGACAAATTACTAAGGATCTTCGTGTCATAAGCTCAGAAGTAATATCTCTTAAACGATATTAAATTGTAAGAAAGAAACTTTTTACAAGACTCTTGAGATAGGTTCAATGTGGGGGATTCCGGCCAAGCTAGAGTTCAAAAGACACCAATCAACGTCTATACAAACTAGAGTTGTAGGTATTGCCCATTTGGAACACTCAGGAATTACTGGAAGTACAACGGTTACAGTTTTGTTTAAGGCAAACGTAACAAATTTTTTATGGGTACTTAACGGTGTTAATGACTGTTTGATTCCAAACCAATGAGTGATTGTGTATACACTATAAATTATCACTATATTTCAGTAATATCTTATATACATAAAATATAGCATGGTTTGGAATGTAATTGTATATATCTCTATAGATACATTTAGACATGATATAAAATGTCTATTAAGATGGCATGCCAACGTGGCCTAAAATGGCAGTTTACACATCGTGATAGCCATTAAAGAATTGGCAGAATCATATCCATAATGTGTAATGGTGCGTCAAGACATATTATATTGATACGACAATTACTCTCACGACAATTACTCTCAGCATAAGTTATCAATATCGACAATGTAAAGTCACATGATAATATTGCGGATCCGCTTACAAAAGGCTTAAGAAGGGAGTAAGTTAGTAAGTCATGTAGAGGAATCGGACTAAAGCCCCAGGAAAGTTTATATGAAGGAAAACCTAGCCCAGCTGACTAAAGATCCCAAGATCTGGGTTCAATAGGACAACCTAATTGTATAAACCGACAGAGGTCACTGTGGGGGAGTAATCAATTCTCCATCCATCTAAGGGAGTTAGTAAACTTCCTAGTCCATTCCTATAACAGTGACGGTATGAGGTTAAGCTTATCGCTTTTAATGATCTGATAGGAATTACCTATGTGAGAGAGAAGTGGGGTCGCTTCGAAGGGAAATGTGAGGGCACATTTCCTAAAAGCTCTTGCAGAACCAGGTAGTGTTCATGACCATAACGAACACGACTATGAGGATTTGACAATGTCAGGGAGAGTCTTGTGTGAACTTATATTGTCATCTATATAAACAGCAAATCAGTTCAAAGACATCGCGTTCTATTGGCAGCTAGTAGGCTAAGTATAATTCATAAGGGAAGGTTCAAAGGGTAACACCTACCTATCCTATGCAAGATTCAACTGTTGAGATTTTCATTGGAATATTTGTGTGGAAAAATTAGTGAATGGGATTATAATGATGTTTGGAGCACGAGAGCGTTTGGAACAATACTCAAAGTGGGGTGTTTGAATGCAATAAAGTATA
Source organism: Artemisia annua (assembly GCA_014162995.1). NCBI lineage: Eukaryota > Viridiplantae > Streptophyta > Magnoliopsida > Asterales > Asteraceae > Artemisia > Artemisia annua. Next base: position 21,595 of record LBNU01023288.1, read on the forward strand.
TGCCACTGAGGTTGTAACAACAAATTAATTGACAATCATATAGTTTTTTTGACGGTTATTACAACAATTGTAACAATAGTTTAATGTAGAATGAAGTGTATTGAATATTTGTCATTAAACATAAGTTACAATCTTGGTATATATATGTACAAGCCCTGAGTTGTAGAAAGAGCAGATACACAACACCATAACCCAACCAAACAATCATTTTCTCGGTAACAAAAACACACGATAAACAGTAAAATTTCAGGCATGTTGGTCACGTCCGGCAGTACAACTGCTTCGACCGTTGTACAATGGGAAATAGACGACAAATATGTTTTAAGGGAACCGTGTCAAACACAGGCCGAGGCCTGTTTCTTCATCTCGTAAATCTGGTTTGTTATGGTTTTACGATTTATACCTTTTCTTGTTATACTATTTGAGCTTTGATTACACTCAATAAAACAATAAATTCTACAACAACAACACCCGATCTTGTCAAAGGAGCAGGGTACGGGAACGTAACTAAGAGTAGGGAGACTGCATTGTAAACTCAATATTAAGTAACCAAAAAGAGACCCGTTTTGACCCAAAAGTCAACCTGTCATAAATTCAAGTTTTAAACTAAACCCTAACAAGTACTTTACTACTACTACCCAAGTGAAGTTTATTGAGTATTAAAAAAAAAAACACAAAAAACAAACAATTATTTGTAACGGAAGAGGGTAAAAATTAGAGCAAATTGTTTTACCATCTTTAACTGCTGTGGATGATTTTGGTGTTGCAGCAATCTCAATTCATTCGATCGCTTCCGTGAGTATGATTTGTGAAAAGAGATGATTGAAGAACATATATTGTAACATATTATTTGATTATGGAAATTTCAATTTAGGAATTTTGTTATAACCACGCTCTTCGCAATTTTTTCCAAAATTAGCGAAAATCATTAGCTGCGTTGAAGGTGTTTGACACTGTGTTATGTAGAGGAAAGGAAAGTATAGAAAGTGAGAGAAAAAAAAGTGAAAGATTTGTTTACAAATTTGTTTA